>JAFVLL020032335.1:0-55828 GCA_021397915.2 Tor tambroides | reverse complement strand
ATAAGGTATCATAAGACAACGGGATAGCATGACAGATCGGCCGTGATCTCGCGCACCTTAATCACCCGCTGTCTGTTTCCCCCAGCATTCATCTTTATTTTGCATAGACATGCACATATTCTGCTGCTTCTTGAATGGATACATCAGCTTGTCAGCGCGAGTGTCACACAAAGCTTTATTTAAATTGTACATAGCAGGGTTCTTTGTTGTGGGCCGGGATGATGAATGGAATCAAATAATAATGACAAAGAATGTCTCGGCTGCATTGAGACATTCTAGAGTGAGAGCCGTAGTGCTCCGCAAGAACACTGAAATAAGCTCACAGTGAGGATATCATTCAATTACACCAGAAAATTTAGATGGAAAACCATTATTTCAATATGTTAGCATGGCTACTGACAATTTATAGTAGCTCCTAAAAGCTAGGGATGTCAGTTTAACACATATTGTGTGTGATTGATTATAAAAAAAATAAATCAACAAAAAACTGGGCAATTAACTTCCATAATTTTCAGCAAATATTGATTATATGATATTAACTGAGTATTTTGATTAATTAAGCAGCATATCATGTAATGAATTTGATTCAGTTTTCATCAGTTTATTTTGATATAATTGTGAAAAAAATAATGCTATAAAAACGTGCACATTTAAATTCCATATGACACGATTTTGGGGTGTTTGTCAGCAATATTAATTTTATTTTTATGTGAGATGAACTGTGATTAATTCAGTTAAATTGAAAAGCAGATCTTGTATTTAATTAGATATTTTTAATCAAATTAATTGACCGCTGTATTATTCATTCATTCATTCATTTGTTTTTTATTCATTTATTTATGACAGAAACTGTACACTGGTATGTGATGCTGTTACCAAAGGGCTTTAATTAGGAACAAAACAACTCTCTTCCTCTTGTCTGCAACCAAGCATCCTAGACCGCTGTTGTGCAAATCTGTCACACCTGTTGTAGTCATTTCAAAAACACACAAGTGAAAAGAACAAACAGAAAATAAGCCATGTGATGGTGGCATCTTGACAAGTCTTTAAGTAATTCCTACAAGAACAAACACCCTGGGGCTGCCTGGCTTCATTGCTTAAGTTGTTGAGAGGACAGCATCAAAGCACATTATGAGAGCAGCACAATTACTGCATGTGGGTGAGCCAAGCACTGAGACGGAGGTGTCAACTTCAATTAATTTCAAATCTATTTTGTAAGTGACAACAGAATTTTCATTTTATGGATAACTATCCCTTTAAGGGTTTCAACAAACCTGAGTATTCTGAGTATTTAACTTGCATTTGTAACTTAGAATGTTACTTGTAACTTAAAATGCAACTTAGAATGTAACCCTTAAAATGTAACCCTAACAACTGAATAACAACATTCTGAAAACACTACATCATTCCAACCACATAACAATAGCCTAGCAACCATCCACAGCATCTTAGCACCACCAAAACAACCTAATAACTGCATAGCAACATGCTAAACACTCAGAACATCTTAGCAACTACATATCAGTGCTTTGCCAGTGACTCACAACACCCTAGATACCACATAGCAACACCATGGAAGCCACCAAAATCACTCGAGCAACCACCTAGCAACACAAAGAAAATATTATAAACCACCTACTGTACACCCCGCCAACTACTCACAATACCCTAGGAACTACATAGCGACACCATAGCAAACATTTTTTTTTTTTTTTTAATGTAAAAATAGTTTTAGCAACCATCTAGAACACCCTAGAAACAGTACAACAACACCCTGGGAACCACCCTGCATGACTTTAGCAACCATTTGGAATATTCTAATAGCTGCATAGCAGCTTATCAACTGCATAGACAATTTACACCACCATAGCAACTGCATAGTAACGCCCTGGCAAAACACCATAGCAACAGACACAAATGCATAGCAACATGTTAAAAACACTCAAAACATCTTAGCAACCACATACACCCCAAAAACAACTCACAACACCCTAGCAACCACCCAGCGTGAGTATATCAATCATATACAACATCCTAACAACTGCATAGCAACATACTAAAACACTCAGAACACCTTATCAGCTGCATAGAGCCTCGCAAAAACTCACAACACCCTAGAAACAGCATACCAATGCCCTGGCAACCACCCGAAACAACAACAAATGCATAGCAACATCTTAAAAACACTCAAAACATCTTAGCAACCACATACACCCTGTAAATGACTCAAAACTCCCTAGCAACTGCATAGCAACACACTAGCAACCACCCAGCATGACTTATAGGACACCCATATAGGACATCCTAACAACTGCACAGTGACATACTACAACACTCAGAACACCTTATCAACTGCACAGACCCTGGCAACAACTCACAACACCCTAGAAACAGTGTAGTAACACCCCGGTAACCACCCAAAACACCATACCAACCACCCAGCATGACTTTAGCAACCATCTAGTATGTCCTAATAACTGCAAAGCAACATTATAAAACACTCATAACACCTTATAAACCACATATACCCTGCCAACAACTCACAACACCCTAGCAACTGCATAGCAACACCCTGGCAACCACCCAGCATGATTTCAACAAGCATATAGAACATCCTAACATTTGCATAACATCATGATAAAACACTCAGAACACCTTATCAACATAGACCCTGCCAACAACTCACAACACCCTAGAAACTGCATAGTGACACCCTGGCAACCACCAAAACACCATACCAACCACCCTGCATAACTTTAGCAACCATCTAGTACGTCCTAATAACAGCAACATTACAAAACACTCAGAACACCTGATCAACCACATACACCCTGTCAACAACTCACAATACCCTAGAAACTGCATTGTAACACCATAGCAACCACCCAGAATGACTTTAGCAATCATCTGAACATCCTAACAACTGCACAGTGGCATACTACAACACTCAGAACACCTTATTAACCACATACACCCTAGTAACCAGGCAACATGATTTCAGCAACCATATAGAACATCCTAACAACTGCATAGCAACATGCTAAAACACTCAGAACACCTTATCAGCTACAAAGACCATGGTAAAGACTCACAACCCTTTTGAAAAAACCAGCAAATACTGATTGTGTATGTTTTGAAGCATAGGTGCTGGTTTGAACTGGTTTAAGCTGGTCCTTAGCTGGTTATGAACTGGTTTAAGCTGGTCCTTAGATGATAATGTGCTGGTCCTGAGCAACTAGCTCCTGCTCAGGACCAGGACCACATGACCAGCTTAAACCAGCTCATGACCAGCTAAGGACCAGCTTAAACCAGCAGCCATGCTTCAAAACATACCTAACCAGCATATGCTGTTTTTTTTTCTCAACAGGGAACAACCTAGAAACAGCATGACAACATGTTAAAAACACACAAAACACCTTAGCAACCACATAGCAACAGCTCAGCGATGTGTCAACATTACTTTTTCTCAGTAAAACATAGTTTAGTTTAATAACACTGCTTTCTGTTTCTCCACAGCGCAAACTCCTCCTCATTAGTAACAGACAACCTCCACCTGGCTCTAGGTCATGTGGACACGGAGCGTCCAGGAATCTCAAGGACGTATCAGTCTCCCAGATTAAACAATATTCACTCTCTGTCAAACACTCCATTCCCAAAACCGCCACGCTGGAGGAAAATGAGCCCCGCTTGGCCCCCTCTCCATGCTCGACAGAGAGAGAGAGTGGGGGAGATGGCTTTGGCCTGAAGGAGAGACCAGATAGTGAAATAATCTTTAATCTCTGTCCCTTCCAGGCACCGGCAACACCTGTTATCCTTGATGGCGTCGAGCGAGAGGGCAGCGCACAGACTCGTTTTAAAGCTGGTAATTATTGTACTAATTATTCACATAGGTGCCGGGTGATTACGGACGTTCAGGTGAATGCACGTCCCACGCACCGCCAGATGAGACCGGCGCACGGTTGCTCCTATCCCTCGTTTCCCTTCCAGATATTTGACCTCTTTGCGTTGTTTGCAATCTGCACTCAGGGAGCGGAATAACAGGCAGAAACTTTTAATTGCTGGGAAACACTGCTCAAAGACACAAGCTTTAGCCATCTGTTAACTGTTTAGATAGACTCTTTTTTTTTCTTCTCTCCGTGTCTGAACGGAAAGAGGATGTGTTGTTTTTACGAAAAACAAAAGAGGGGCAGAGGGTTGCAACTGTTTTTCCTTCGCTAACAGATGCTCTCTGCGCAGGAAACAACACTTATTTGGATTACACACGCGAGGAGTTGTTTGTGGTGTGGTGTATCGTTAGAAAAGCGAAATCTTTGGAAAAGCAAATGGAATGCGAGTGCTACATTGCACTGTGGAAGTGCGCGCCTTCCGTCATCTCATTAATATTCTATGAATCAAATGATTATTTTTGTGTTTTAAAGACTGTATATTTAATTAGGGCCTGGAGGGAATATGATGCCTTTAAGCCAGATTTATCTGTCCTCAGACTGAATTGAATTCAATTAATAGTGAGAGACCATAGTTATAGATTTCTCGGTCTCCCTCTCTTTGTTGATAGCGACACCGTTTTCATGAATTTTTCATTCTCTGGAGCCAGTTTTGAGTCAATTAACTAGCTACTGCTAATTTTATTCCATTTCTCTCTCAGAAAAAGAGAGACAAGAATCCCTTTTAACCTGAAAAACTATCCAGTGCTCATTATTGAGAGAGAAATTGGTCTTTCTGTCATCATTTACTCTCTCTCATGTCGATCCAGAATGGTATGACTTTCTTTTCTTTTGTGGAACACAAAATGAGAAGTTTAGCAGAATGTCCAGGCTGCTCTTTTCCATACAATGATAGTGGATGGTGACTATGGTAAAGAGGGTCAATGATAAAGAAAAGGAAAAATATAGTTTGAAACGCACATGCCAGGTTATTAGAAATTTAATCATGCTGATTTAAACTTTTCTAGGAAAGTTCAAATTTAATGACTTAAAATGTCATGTAATGTCATGTAATGTTAAGTTTTTTAATCCAATTTCAAAGTTTTTTAAACACAAATATCATCAATTATTGATTCATGAAAATCATTATATATTGGGAGATATTTTAGGAAGCTTGTTGACCTGAATATTAATAAGCAGTTTTTGTTGGGGTTTTTTCAGAGGAATTAATATTATTAACAAAGATTATAACAAACTACTTAAGAGTCTTTTTTATCAAGAATGTCTCTATTTTAATGAGGCTTTGTTTTGACTAGGCTTAAAAAAAAAAAAAAGCTTTTTATTCAGAGAAAAAAGCCACTGCTTTAGAATACAAAATATTTCAAACTTAACTAGCACTACAGTTTACAGAAATATTCAGACAGGAGTGCAGTACTAAATAGTCCACTGCTCTCAAAATTATATCATTGACATTAACGGAGTCATAAGACAGAAATCACCGGCCTGTTCTTAATCCATGTAATGCCATTTACAGCGTTTTCAATAAGTCTCAAGAATGATGCCAGTCGGCTATTACATGAAACAAATCAGAGGAATTTAATGACCACTTTGAGCCACTACTGTAAGTGTTTGAGCAACATACGGCAGATCAAAGGTTAAGTGGGAATGAAAGCAGCACATTTATCCCTTTAAGACTGTTTGGTGAAAATTGCTTCATTTGACGCCACTAATGTCCTTCCTCCTTTATCACTCAGATTGCCTGACTTATAAATATGAATGTCTGCTCTGCTTGGCCTGCCTCAAATCCCCAGTGGTCACTCTGTCTGCTCACACGGCATATGATGAAGCATTCAAACACAGGAGGACGTAAGTGACAATGACACTACAAAGCGCAACGATGAAGCCAGACAGGATCTCATTACGGCACAGGGCTGTTAATGATAAACTATCACAGGTCAGCTGGGAAAACCTGCGTGGGTCAGTCACATGACACTCATTTTATTTGTCAGATCTATTAATTTATATATATATAACAAACATTACATTGCAATTCATACATGACTTGAATGCACCTTTTCTATGATGAGCATGTTTTTAATTTCTAAAATTCATTTGTCATAAAGTCAAAAATGTCAGGATGATATAATGAAGAAAAAGCTTTATTAAATATATACAATTCTAGTTTTGCATATATTATTATTATTATTATTTATTTGAAAATTATAATTTAATGCTTAATAAAGGCTTCTTTTGTTCACCAAATCAAAGTCATGATGAAATATGCAGAAAACTCCTGCAGACCCTCAAGACTGTGTGTCAAGATCAATAAGTCTTTTAAAAGTCAACTTACAGGACAGGTCAAGTTATAAAATGTCATATGGTGCGACTCCCCAAATTTGTAATGGTATATATATGAATTAATAATTTATATTTAAATATTTAAAATGCATTTATATTTTCAAAATTTGTTTAATTATTAAATATAAATGTCATGCAGTATGACTTTACAAATATGTAAAGGTATTTATGAATTATTAATTCATGATATTAGAAAAAAAAATCTTTTTACTTTAGAAAATATATTTGAAAACATTTTTGAAAATAATTATTAGGATGGGTACACTCATGCATTTAGGGTGTAAGGAAAATACGTTATCATTTGTTACTTTGCTGGTTGCACCACATGACATTTTTTCATTAAATTGAAACTTTTCTAGAAATTATGTTTTCAAAATCACTTTAATTGTCCTTTGTGATGTGATGTCCATGAAGATTCTTTAAAAATTCTCAAAAAACATATTTGGAACGACTTTCTATCAACACAACAGTCTTAAATATTTGCTCATGTGGTGTATCGACATGGGAAATGTCTTTTGACCGTCTGCAGTATTTTTTATTTGATGTCCATCTTTGTCCCTTCGGTCTGTTTGTATGACAGCGACCACGTCATAATACACGAGGCCGGCGATCTCAGGCCCAAATACCTAAATTACTCTGTGCTAAACCGAACCTGTCCAAAGATCTCCTTCCATCATTCAAGTGTAGAAATTTATCCCCCTCTCTGGCCTTTTTCCACTTTTCATCCTCTGTTTCTTTCTCTCAGGTCCCAAATCCGCGGCGGCATTAGGTGAAACAGATTGCTCGGCGAGAATTTAAATCCACAGCCCACCTCGAGGAGAGCCAAGTCCAATGACAAACATAATTCTTCAAGGAAGTTTGGAAAGACTCGGTCAGGAAAATGGAGTTTGGCGACAGGGTGTCTCGAAAAGGTCAAGATTTGCTGTTTGGAAGCCTAGCTCAAACATAAATGCTCTGTAATACCGGTTCGGGTGATTGCTTTACTCTCTAGACAATGTCAATTTTGTGAAAGGAGTTGTAGATTAAGTCGCTGGCGTGTCAAGGGCCCTCGTGGGTGCCGGTGTCTAGTCTTGGAAACAGGTCCTAAAGCCCATGCCTATTACCGCAGCCACCCACAGGACAGATGTTTAAAGCTTAGGGGCGCAATGGAGAATAATAGCACATTAGATTCTTAATGTCTCCGCTGATGCCGCGCTCATGCGGGAGGAAACTCTCTTGTGGTCCAAACACCTTGGCCCTTTTTTTCCTCATCCCTCGCTGTATTTTTCTTAGCTCCATCCAGATTCAGTCGCTCTATCTCTCCCCATGCCACTTGAGCGATGAATCCTACCCCGGAGCAAGGCGCCACACACACCATTCATCAAGATATGACCCGCTCGGAGGATACAATGGGCTAATGAACTCATTAAAATGTGTGCGCGTGTCGGCGCGAGTGGGCGGATGTGGACGTTTGCGTGAGCGCGCGTCTGCCGTGTGGGTTTAATGTATATGTTTGTGTAAAAGGGAAAGAGGGAAAAATGGCCCGCCGATGTAAAACCATTAGCCCCACCTCACAGTTCAGATTGCGAGCATTTATCTTCGCAGATATGATGGCTGTTTAAAGCGGTGATGTATATCTGCTGTGTGCCATATTCAAAGGCCAGGAAAACTGACTATGATGAAAAATTATTCCAGATGCAGATCCATCATTTCAGAATTGCCCGCGTCGTAGGCAAGTACGCCGCGTAAAGCTTTTAGTCCTATGCTTGTCTGGATTATGAGCTTCACTTACGGAAGTGTCATAATATTTCTAGATAATAATTATTAGCTAAGCAATGGGTGACATGAAGCTTTCTGACAGTCAGATGTTGATTTGTCACTTATTAAATGAGAAAAATCCCAGAATATATAGAAGTGAATCTCACAAAACATGTCACTATTAACCACAAAATCAAATGAAAACTGAAAAAAAAGAAATATTGTTCAAAATAATTTTTCATTTTCATTTGTGTTGCTTTTTATATTATATTACAAAAATAAATGATAGTACAGTTGTAATCATGTGTATACTGTATTTATTAAATACAGTAGTATTGTATATTGTAGTATATTGTATTTATTAAATACAAATATACTCTACAATATACTTATATTTTTTGTATATATATACATATATATATATATATATATATATATATATATATATATACAAATAGTTAAAAATTAAGATATTGAAATTATTATATTATAAATAAAATTTTGCAAAAGAAAGGGTTTAGCCTAATTTAATGCAAAAATAAATTACACTACAGTAAAATCATATGAATGTGTAGAGTGTATTTGTATTTATTGCATTTTATGATTGTAATTTTTGTTGATTTAAAAGACTGAAATTGAAAAAAAAAATGACAAAAAAAAAAAAAAAACCCAAAAGTAAAATAACATTAGAGGAATAAAAATTGTGTGGATCTAAATTGTAATTCATGTTTTAAAAAAAGTTTACAAACACAAAACAGGCTTCATTTTATTAATTTGGTCTTAATAAAAAAAATAATAGTAATAAAAATAAGGACTAAGGAAAACTGTCAAATTTAAAATAAAATAAAAATGATTTTACAAAAATTTTGCAAAAAGAAAAGGTTTGTAACCCTACTTTAATAAATTAGGAATAAATTATAATAAAAACTATAATCATTACATAACATGAATGGTATATTTGTATTTAATAAATTTTATAAATGTCATTTTTGCAGACTTAAAAAAATTGAAAGTAAGACTCATAATAAAAAGAACACATTACCGTAATGAAAAATTGGTGGTTTAAATGCTCTTAATAGTAATATTATTAGGCTTATTAAAATTATTATAATTATGTAAATGCTAAACATTTTAACAATACAAAAACAGGCTTAATTTTCTTAATGCAAAATATTATGCAAACTATATATTCCATGTTTTGGGCTTTTTCCTGACAAACTTGACCCTGCCATTGTGATTAGTGCATATCAGTCAGACTTCAGCATGTAAACATAACTTGCTCCATGCTGGGCTGTGAACACTGTTATATTACAAGCTCATGTCTACATGTGTAAAGTAGAATCAGTCCCCCACCCCCTCCTTCAGAGACCCCCATCATCCCTCCTACCCCATCCAGGGCTGGAGGTACACCTTCATGAGAAGAGACCGGGGGTAATTCAGTCCGTAGGCTTAATTAATCTTGTGTCTGATTTGATGAATGGCTCCCAAATAGTGCTGTAATATCTCTCAGCTCGGAGGCTCCACTGTTGACAGAGACTGTGTGAAAGTCAAAATGGGGAGCGCTTCACTCTGGGCTTTGTTTGCAAAGTTCCTCTAGTCTGCAGTCGCACACACACACACACACACACACACACACACACGCAGCATACAGCACCCATCTCATGCTGTGTTACTCAGTTTTGACAAAAAATGATTTGTTTTCTGTAAAGAAAAAGCACAGCGCCTCAGGGGGTAAACACATTAGTGTGAGTAATCTCATGTTGATCTTTCTAATGAGAGGTGCTTAAATGATTTTAAACATACTACTCTAGTTACACATTTGGGATGCATTGAAGTTGACTTTACAATGTGTGTAAAGCCATCAGTATAGCAAGGTCATCATAATGGATGGCTGTTCTTTGGTTAATTACCTGTACAACGCACTAATTCCCTCAAAAGTGAATTATAGCATTTAGCGGATTGCTTCTGAATTGTGTTTGGAGGCTGTTTATGGGATTCGGCACAGTCATATTTTTAAAATGGAAGTCTATAGGGCAAGATTTTCATTCTTCTGTTGAAAAAACAAAATTAAATCAACTGAATTGTTCTTTCAGAATCGTGGCTACTGTTTAAAATGCATCAGCTTCTGGTTATGCGTTATGAATGCAAGTCCTGTTGGGTGGATTTGTCTTTGTACAAAGCTAGCAAACAATTTTATGATATTAGTTTTGATGTTAGTTGTCTTGCTGTACTTTCAAAACAGTTTGTGTTTAAACATTTAACCCAATGCTTTGCCACATAGACTTGTATTGTAATAGCATTACTGTAAACAAGAGGAAATTACCTTGCAAAATTAAATAGATATATACATGCAAAATAATTTATGTTTGTATTTACATAAAATATATATAATATATAAAGTATATATAACAGACAATATATAACAGACACATCTTCTTGTTAAATTTACTTATAGTATCTTACAGTTCAAATAACCATAAACACTCCTTTCATTTGTCATTTGTTGGGACGTCTCTGAGGAATAGTCACGCAGAAAGAGACGCAAACAATAACAATTATGCGACTTAAATTCTAAAACTCACACATGCATTATTAATTCCCCATAAAATACATTTTCTGCCGAATTATTGACAATCTGTTGTGCTGAATGAGGGAAGGGAATATCCCTGACACTGACAGTTGTTGGTTTGGGATAATAAAGTAAAACCCACCTCTTTAATCTTTAATAGACCCTCACTAATCCCCTAGTTTAACTGGCAGACCCTAAGGGAGCGTTAGCGCTGTCTGCGCTATAATGCAATAGAGAGGCAACGCGCGCCTTTGATCCGTCCAATGTGATGCTAATTTCAGTCAAATTTCAGCATATGGAAATTCATACTCCTTTTGTATGCATAAGTTGGAGGGTGTGTGCGCGCTTGGGTTTTTCTTGCTGACATTACCCGATTCGCCATACCAAATATCACATCTCGCTAACCTGTTAGCCTGGTCAACAAAAGCAGTATCTGTTTTAAAGGTTAACGCCATCAGTACGGCTTAAACTGTGTGCTTTTTCTGCCCACGCCTGATGATTGAAGGATCAAACTATCAGGCTAGAAATCGTAAAGACTGCATGCTTAAGCCACAGAAGGTAAGTTAGCATGACTAGCGCGTAGGAGCTAACAAGCGGATGGCAGATGGGCCGGACGTGTTGAGACGGGTGATTGTAAGGGTAGGTGATGAGATTCAGAGGCCTTGGCCGGCCTGTGGACTTGATTAAACTAATCTCATCTCTATCAAAGCGTCATGGGGCGAGCAGACCTGCCATTATTCATGGGCCTGGGGTAATTACAGGCAGGCGGTGGTTTGGGATCGAGTGATGGGATGCTGGTCCTCTAAGCTCTCATACCTTCAGGCTAGCAGGGCACTTCCTTACACTGTGTAACGTTTTTAAGGTGGGCCTCCTCCATCCACTGGCCCAATGGGTAGGACCATAGAGGAGCTTAGTGGGACCTCCTTTTTTCAAATTTGGCATTGATTTGAAATTTTATGAAAAATAATATCTAACCCTACTGAAAAACTATGTAGCTGTCATTCACTACCATCCAAAAGTATGGGGTCTAAAACATTGTTCTTTATGTTTTTGAAAGAAGCCTCTTCTGCTCACTAAGGCTGAATTTTTTATTTTATTTGTTGAAAAATACAGTAGAAACAGAAATATTGTTAAATATTATTACGAAGCTGAATTTTCAGCATCATTACTGCAGTCTCCAGAAATCATTCTAATATGCTGATTTACTCTTCAAGAAACGTATTATTATCATCAATGTTGAAAAGAGTTAGTATTTTTGTGGAAACTGTGACACATGTTTTTCCCCCAAGATTCTTTGATGAATAGAAAGTTTTAAAAAAACATTTATTTGAAATAGAAATGTTTCGTAACAGTGGCATACTGTCATTTTTGATCAATTTAATGCATCCTTGTTAAATAAATACATTGTCTTTCAAAAAAAAACATTTGAACAGTAATGTACATTCATAATTTAGTATGAACATGCAATAATTACATACAAATACGATTGTTCCTACCGTAATAATAATAATAATAATAATAATAATAATATGGACCACAAAAACAGTCATAAGGGTCAATTTTTTCAAAATTGAGATTTATACATAATCTGAATAAATAAGCTTTCCACTGATGTATAGTTTGTTATTATAGGACAATATCTAGCCGAGATACAACTATTTCAAAATCTGGAATCTGAGGGTGCAAAAAATCTAAATATTGAGAAAATCGCCTTTAAAGTTGTCCAAATGCAGTTTTTAGCAATACATAATACTAATCAAAAATTAAGTTTTGATACATTTACGGTAGGAAATTAACAAAATATCATGGAACATGATCTTTACTTAAAGGGATAGTTCACCTCAAAATGAAAATTCTGTCATTAAATATTTATTTATCATCATCATTTTTGCTCTAGCTGTTGAAGTGCTCAATGAAAAACAACACTTAGTCTGTTTGCGATCGTGTTTCAGGGCAGGGGGCAGGTTGTTGGGGCCCCCTCAAAGCATGGGGCCCAGTGCGACCACGCCATTTGCACTGCCCATATATATATATATATATATATATATATATGACACCCTGGACCACAAAACCAGTCATAAGAAGCACAGGTACATTTGTAGCAATAGCCAAAAATACACTGTATCGGTCAACATTTTCGATTTTTCTTTTATGCCAAAAATCATTAGGATATTATAGGGTTAAGAAAAATACACAATTATATCATTTGGTAGACAAAGATTATCATGACTTTTTGACTGTTTTAAAGTACTGTAGATGTTTATACCAACATATTAAAAGCACTGCAGGAGAAAACACACATGTATTTGGACTTTTGAGTCTAAACATATTAGTTATAAATTTAGCCATTGAGGAAGACAGAAAATCAATGTAGTCATTTTAAACTTTTATTTCACAAGCTGTTATATTTTTTAGATTATGTTTAGGGTTACACTTTATTTTAAGGTGTCCTTGTTACAATGTAATTATACATTTAAGTACTGAGTAATATTAATTAACTGTGTACTTACTATATAGTTAGGGTTAGGATTAGGGTTTGGTTTAGGGTTACTTGTATGTAATTATGCATAATTTATTGTTATTATAATAGTAAGTACATGTACAAGGACTCCTTAAAATAAAGTGTTACCATGTTTAGTTCATGAGTGTTGTTACCATAACATGGGCCTTGATACATAAAATGACATTTAGGTTGTTTTTGTGTATTTTTGTTAAAGAACAAGAGACGGCTGGTAGACAATGACATTATGTGAGGAAGATGCCATCAGCACTAAACAGGGGCAGTTTAAACTTCCCTCAATTGTCCATCTGTCATGTATCTATAGAAGACTCTCTCTCTCTCTCTCTCTCTCTCTCTCTCTCTCTCACACACACACACACACACCCACACACACACACAGAGAGAGAGAGAGAGAGAGAGAGAGAGAGAGAGAGAGAGAAATTCACTCATGCTTTGTGATGGATTAATCAAGATGAAGAGCCACTTGCCCTCTCTGCTTCATCTGACAGTGCTGTCTGTCATGTCAAAGCCATTTATCTTGTCTTTAAAAAAATCACAATGGAAAAACATTAGGAAATCTGCAGTTCAATTTTATTAGATAATACATTAAACAAATATAGTAAAAGTGGCTGGGCAAAGAAGATTTACGTTATGTGTGAGGATCTGAATTATTTACTGTGTTGTAGCTTCTGAGGACCACGAGTGATAATTTATCTGATAAAATAACATGCATATGTTATTTGTTCTTGAGAACAGAACAAATTTGTTGAGTGTGTGCTATTATTATAAGGTAAATAGGAAAAAGTCTACAATGTTTACTATATATGTATGTATATATATATATATATATATATGAAATAATTTAAATATAATGTTAATGAAACATTTTTTTTATTATTATTTATAAAACTTAAACTTATCCTAATGTATTCATTAAATAAACATAAAATTGATCCTGATTAAAGATGCTCATAATTATACTACTCTTAATGAATAGTATTAATTTTAAAAGGTCTATATACACTGTACATACAAGATCGTACACATCTTCAGGCAATTCTGTTTGTTTTTTAGCATGTAGGCTACTTTTTATGCAAACTGTAGCAAACAAACTTTTTTGAGAACGTGTTTGGCGTAAACATAGCCTGAAGTAGTTTTTTAACTAATTTAGTTTACGGATTTTATTTAACATTATCAAGACAAAATATCAGTCTGTATGAGTTTGAATGATCTATATGATGCTTTTATATGGATTCCAGCAGTCGTCGGGCCGAAGGTTGAGCTCTTCCCACATGTCAGTATGTTACATGTGGGTCTGAGCTCAAGAGACCCATGGGGATCCTGCTGGAGGAAGCAGGAGATGATAGGAGAGATGAGAGTAAGTAATTAGATCCTGGGGTGAGAGCAGGTCTGTTAGACGCGGCCAGTATTGTGTGGATCCACTCCAGGCTGTGTTTACTGGCTCTTTGAGCTTCACTGGCCCACAGTCCTGAGGATGTTTTCCAGTATGACAGAAGCGGGGCGATCCCTCGAGACCGGCAACCAGTCATTAACAACTGGCCACGGCGCAAAGATCTGAGAGAACAAGTTCAACACCATCAGTCCTAGGAGTGACTGTGGAAAAACAGAGCGTGGCGTCTCTTTTACTGTCTGTTTTTGGAGTGCAGATGTACGACAATAACAAGTTGCGGTCAAAGGTCCGATTCCTTTGTTTGAGTCGAGAGGAGATGAAAGTTTTGTTTTGGAAAGAAGCTTTTTCATTCGCGTCTCTTATCATCTCAACGAAGCCCCTGAGCTACAAACAAGTTCGTAAAGCAGCTGAAAGCTGTCATGGGTTGTATGCTTCACTGACTTGAATTTTTATTTGTCTCCCAAGGGATGTTTGTACAGAAATGAAAATCAATGCAAAATGTCAAGGGAAAAAGAAATATGTACCTGAGTCTGCAAACTTAGTTTTAGTAGCTTTACACACAGTTTTGATAACTTTATGTGTTTTAGTAGTTTTTGGTTTTGTTTCGGGATTTTCACATTTTAAGCTGGGCGTTAAGATGTGACCCAAAACAGTGCTTTCATTGTTTATTGTACAAAAGTAGCAACAAAGTAATTATAATAAGTCTAATAATATTAATTTAATAATTTCTCAATACATTGATTATTTCATTAATGGTAATTTCTTAATATTAATTACATTCAAACATTTATTCATTGACTTATTAACATTTATTAATTTGATTAATTTAACAATTAATATTAAAATAAGCATGTATTTATAGTCTGGATGTTTGGTTTCTGAATATTTCTTAAATTTAGATTGTTGCACCCTATCCAAATAATACACCGCACATGTATAAGTATTAATAATTGCAAATAAAAAGTCCTTTTTGTGCATTTTTTGCTACTATTACTTTTTACATAATTTTCTATCCCAATTATCCACGTTAAATGGTTAGCTGCATTTATTATTTGCACTTTGCATTGTTTTGTTTTTTTTTTCATTGTGAATCACAACAGACATTTTTGAGTCATGACCCTCTCATTTGGTGTATTCAAAAATTTTAGCATTATATTAGAATTTTCAGTTTTAAGTTAATTTTTTGCATTTGTCATATTTAACAGGTTTTGGTTTTAGTAACAAATATTTCTATTTAGATTTATTTTTGTTTCATGTCATTTCCTGCTTCATTTTCATTAAATATTTTCGTATTTTAACATTTTTATTAGTTTTCTACAATATTTCAATTTAGCTGTATTTTTATTTTAGTTTTAGTAATTTTAGTACTTAAATGTATTTCAGTTATTTGCCAAAGCAAAGTGTATTTTTAAGTGATTTTTTGATATAAAGCTTAACCTAACCTTTATATTTTATTTCAGTTTTATTTCATTTATTTTTAGTTCATGATAACTAAACTGGTACGGTATATGTATAATTGAGAGCATAGCAGAGAAAGAAAAAAAGTGAGCCTGATGCGAGCCAGACTCAAACTCAATTTGCTCACGTTAGCGCCACAACTACTCAGCCATCATATTTATAAACATAAAGCCATACAAATGAACAAAAGAGATGCGAAACTGAGAAATATCACTAAATACGGTTTGGTCTCTGTTATGTTATAGAGCCGTTTGTGCGAAAGCAAGGAAACGCACGTACAAAGCCGAGGGGTCTTTCCAGCATCTCCATTTATTTTTACTGGTCTCAGTGGTCTCATTCCCACCAACTGCTGTGGACTCAGCATCTATTCTAATTCGGTCAAACAAGCACAACATCTCCGGCCGTTTCTCTCCTCCATTAAGATGACTTAAGTGATTTTCTCTTTGCGTGCGGCTTAAGTAAATCAAATACGTCTCTCAAGCCCAGTTATTAAAAACAGTGTCCTTTCGTTCTCTATCAAAGCACAGTAATCCTGATTTACACAGTGGAAAAACCTCGGCTGCCGTATCCCGCTACCTTCCCAAGGAGATCGAGTAATTAAATTGGTACTTTTTACAAGTCGTACTCAATAAATCTGAATAAATTAACAAGGCATTACTAAGACTGCTACATTAAATTTTGCATGGTGTATTTAATGAATATGCAACTGCAAGTGAAAAGGTCTGCTATCTTGTGAACCTCTAAATTGGCATAACTACTTCCAGCATGTTTCTTAAATAATGCTCTCATTTGCACACATCACTGAGTTGGCTAAAATTCTAACTTCAGTCAGGGTAGCCTTGTAATTAAGACTCTTGCTTTAATTTTTAATGAAGTTTGTGTTACATCAATCCTGACAGTAATGAGGGGGACATGGAAACAAAAAGGCTTCTAATAATTACATTCACAAACCAGTTCTAGGGATAATAATTCCTGAGGAGGAATTACATGACTAATTATTAATTAAATATTCATACTGTTGCATGGGCTGCCTCACTTAACTGCTTGTCTTGTCGCCGCTAATGCCGAGATGTAAATCGTCTTTGCTATCGCCGTGTCTACTCGAAGGTCCTGGATCCTTTTTAGTGCATGATTAATCATGTTGACACCTCAGATGAAATGCTTTTTATTGGCCTCGTTTATTGAGCCGTTTTACCTGAGTTGGTTTAGCTCCTGTTGAGATTCATTACCGAGCTTTAAGTACATAAACTGATGATGCACGCATGAGCATTATTAGCATATCCTGTTTGTCAATTTCACAGGCTAGTTCCGATATCTGAGACAAGAATGAGGTTCAATTCATAGCTGGCATCTTTCGTCAACACGAGCTGCTAACAAACCTTCGTGCTCCTCTTAGCATTTAGCATTAGCCTTTCATTAGCATTTGCAATTTGGGTATTGCCTGACTGTCAATTTGACAGGTTAGCATAGATATTCGAGGCCATTTTTGTTCAAATCATACCTGGCATCTTTTATCAACCTGAGCTACTACAAATCTTTGTGCTCTCTTTAGCATTTACCATTAGCCTCTCGCATTCACTCTGCATTTATCTGACAAAACGGCTTATTTAAGAGAACAGTGCTTTTGGTGTAGCTCTCTGTTGAGATTAATTACAAACTTTAAGTACATACACCTCCATTGTAATGGGTGACATATAGTAACATTAATGCACACGTTAACATTTTCAGTATCTCCTGATTGTCAATTTGACAGGCTAGTATCGATATTTCAGGCTGTTTTTGTCCAAATAACACATGGCATCTTTCACTGATGGCATCTTTCATCTTACAAACCTTCGTGCTCCATTTAGCATATAGCATTAGCCTTTCAGCCTCTTGCATTCGCTCTGCATTTATCCCACAAAATTTCCAAATGGCTTATTTAACAGTATGTTGTTTTTGACCTTTTCAAATTGGTTATTATCCGCAACGCGCGGCCGCTCTTGATTTCTCTCTGCGGTCTGAAGCGGTCCATTTTAGCATCATTAAGGTGCTGAAACGGTCTTCGCAGCTCCGCAGTATTTGGTCCCAATTGAGGTTTAAAGGCATAGTCAGATTTCCCCATTTAAAAGGCAGCATAGCTAATTAAGCTTGGCTAATCAGCTGGTCCGTGTCAGCCGGAGTTTTAGTGCCTGTCTCAGCAGATATCAGTGCGTAGTAATAGCACTAGGCTAATTGCTACAAAGAAGATGACTGATACCTGCTGAAATCCGCTTTGCCCCCTGATTGCCATTGTGTGCCTATTGACCACAAGAGAGAAAGCTGAATACTTACTGCTATGAGAAGAGCGTTCAGTCCTACCAGGATATTGAGATGCCTAGTTTTGTTGGTGCTATTCAGGAATGGGAAACTCAAATGCAGCTTAGAAAAAAATGGATTATATGATAGCATTAGCATCTAAGTGGCCAAATAACTGAAGGCTTATGGCAAAAATGTCATAACTCTTTAGCATTATGCTATTTTATGCTAATTGTGTGATTCTTCAACTGTGGACACTTTAAAGGGATAGTTCACCCAAAAATGTTTAATAAAGTTATTATTTTAGGCTTCTTTTTTTTGCGCACAAAAAGTATCCTCGTAGCTTCATGAAATTATGGTTGAACCACTGATGTCACATAAACTATTTTGTCGATGTTCTTGATACCTTTCTGGACCTTGAACGTGGTAGTACCCTTGCTCTATAGAGCATCAGAAAGCTCTCAGATTTCTTAATTCTTAAATCTTAATTTGTGTTCCAAAGATGAACGAAGGTCTTACGGGTTTGGAACGACATGAGGGTGAGTAATTAATGACAGAATTTTCATTTTTGGGTGAACTATCCCTTTAATTTGTGTATTGAGAACTTTTCAAATTACTTTTCCAATATAAAAATCCTTTGTAAAAATATTATTTTGTTTTCAAAAATATAACTTAAAGAGTGAAATACTTTAAATGTGAAAATGTGAAAAACCTCATGCACAGTAGCAATATCATAAAGCATCATGCTACATAATATTTATTTAGGGACTTTTTACTATATTTTTAAGAAGGTGAAGAGATTGAAGACTAAAAACAATGCCATTTTGTATAGCTTATGTAGCAATTTGTTACTGCTGTAACCTACACTCAATATTAGCATTCCTTGTGAAGAGCATTTCATATTTCCTAAAAGAGCACGAGTAAGCTTTATGGTGTCATGACATTTGGAGTTATCTCTATATTAATCCACACTATTTCATGCATTTAAGTGAATACATAGGGTCCATTAGTATAAAACTGGGGTCAAAGTTCACCTAAAAGCTATAACTTATGGTTCACAATGAAATGGGTCTTTAGGTCATATTACGAGCGCAGGGCATTCATCTCAAAGACAAACCTTGTAAGCAGCCAGATTTAATAGCGACAGCTGAAAATCTCCTGATTTTGGTAATGAAGAACTGCATGTTTCAGCTCCATTTCAGCTGTAATAGATCAGTCAGTGCTTCATAATGTTAAGCTGAATCAACATTTATCTGTGCTCACGCTTGGATTCCTTCATCGGTGTGCATCTGCGGAGACCCTGACACAGTCGTGAGTCTGGCACTAAGTGCTCATAGTGGTTATTCAGTTTAGCGCACTTAGCCATTCCAGTGTAATAATCACTCCATCACTTGTTAATTTCTACTCCTCTTGAAAAATAAATGACTCATTTTGATTTGGTATTTAGCCCCCAATTTGGGTAACTGGCAGTTTAATTGGCTTAAATTAAAAAGTTTTTTTTTTTTGTTAAAAATTGTACTAAATCTTGATTAGATATGTAAAAATTGTAATTTAAAGGAACCAAATTAGGAGTTAATTTAGTTAACTGATGGTATAATTGATAAATAAATTGATAAATTGATAAATAAACCTAAATTTATAATAGAAATAGTAACTAATCTGAAAACAACATTTTCAATTATTTTGTTAAAAATGTTACCATCTAAAGTCTGATGGGATGTGTAAAAAGTAAAAAGTTGATCTAAAGGAAAAATTCAAATTGTGTTTTTTGAGAAATTTAACCACTAATTTGGTTAACTGATGGTAAAATTGACTTAAATTAGAAGAAGAATAAGACGTTTTATTTGTATAGTGTCTTTCAGTAGCTCAAGGTTGCTTTAAATTAAAATTAAAGGGATAGTTCACCCAAAAATGAAAATTCTGTCATTAATTACTCATCCTCATGTCTTTCCAAACCTGTAAGACCTTCGTTCATCTTCGGAACACAAATTAAGATATTTTTGAAGGAATGTGAGCGCTCTCTGACCCTCCGTAGAGAGCAATGCAACTGTAATATTCCCAGGTCCAGAAACATAGTAAGGACATCGATAAAACAGTCCATGTGACATCAGTGACTCAACTTCAATTTTGCGAAGCTACGAGAATACTTTTTTTTTTTTTTTGCGCAGAGAAAACAAAAATAACAATTTACTCAACAATTCTTCTCCCCCGAGTTACATCTTCTGCCATTTTGGAGAATTCCCAAGAACGTATTTGACGTAATCAGAGCCGTTTACGTTTGGGGAAAAAACTGAAGTTGAGCCACTGATGTCACATGGACGGTTTTACCGATGTATTTCCTACGTTTCTGGACCTGGGAACATTACAGTTGCGTTGCTGTCTATGGAGGTTAAGATAGCTCTCCGATTTCATCAAAAATATCTTAATTTGTGTTCCGAAGATGAACGCCGACGGCATGAAGGTGAGTAATTAATGACATAATTTTCATTTTGGGGTGAACTAACCCTTTAATATAGAAATAGTAACTAATATTTTGTCTGGTGTGCAACTAAATTTTCAAGTACTTTGTTAAAAAATCTTGCTTTCTGAAAAGTGATGGGATATGTAAATAGTTGTTATTTTAACAATTATTCCCCCAAAAATGAGTTAAATAACCATTTTTATGATCCATTTTCTGAGCCGTACATCATCACTGGACAGCGGACCATTTTCCATGCTCTGACCGCCAATCAACTTTCCACAGGTGAGCTTCATCTACAAAAGCTCCATCTTTTGTCCTCTTTTTCTTGCTGTTGCTAAGGAAACAGCTTTTTGAAAGTCAATTATTTGGGCTTGTAATGGTTTTTGCCTAGACATGGGAATTGGACATTTCCCTAACTATATGAGTTAGGCTCTTAAAGCTACAGCGGTGCAGAAGTCATACGCAGACATGGCTGATTTCAAGGATCCAGTGGCACTTGACATTTGTCAGATCTGTGCGCTGTGGTTTTTCCTTCATAACCCCAGTACGGCACGCTCCCCCGGCGCTCATCCGCACCGTCTCTGACAGAGCAAATGTGATTAGTTTCTCCATTTCTTTTGCATAACAAGTCCACATTCAAAATTAGAACATGATTAGGAGGCAATCAAAATTGGATCGAGAAGGTGGGCCGATTTGGAGTCACACAGAACAGGTAACTGTGAAATTAGATCGTATATTTTTTGAGGCTGACAAACTATGAAAGTTTCTTTTGACTGTTGAATAACATTTTTAAAGCTTTACCAATGACTACTGATACCAAAGAGTGAGAAAAAGTTATTACTTTTCAGTTTAGCAGAATGAATTCTGTGAATTTATTTTTACAGAACTGAATTACAGAAAATACTGTAAAATGAATTGGATACACTTTCCTTCCTAACAATAACCCTTTTATTTTGTGATGCATTTCATGAGTACGTTTTTCCAATTGGATTTAACATGGCAAATTGTACTTGTGCCATTAATTCCTAATCTCTGAATCAGGTTGATTTGCACTCCAGTTGTTCACCATTGGCTTTCCAGACGGCCCTTCCTGAGAATGTCATTACATGAATGTAATTAGACGAACAGACCGTACGTCCTGATTATATTTAAAAGAGAGTAAATCCGTTGAACCATAATCTGTGATTGTATTGCACATAAACCGTAAATAGAGGAGGTATTGACCTTTAGAATTGTCTAGCCGACATATTGTTTTGCGTCTGTGTCATTTTTATGCTGTTTTTATTACTAGAACCCCTGACACAAGGCATTAAAAGAACCTCTACAGAATAACAGCACTTCCTTTCAAATTCTCAGGCTGTTCTGGTTTGTACTTTTAAATGATTAATGTCATATTAAACACTTAATTGTAAGGAAAAATTACTAGAACATAATTGTATGATTCAGAACAGAGGTTCTCAACTGGTTTTCCTTCATTATGCATGTAGTGCCGACCCATATTATACCAATACACACACATACATGTATTATTATTGTATTACTTTGATTTATTGAATCACAAATATCACTCCTAATATCCTCAAAAAAGTGCATGTTTTGCTATTGATTCTAAATTATTCTAAATTATTAGTTGCAATTTTTTATTATTTATTTTGCATTTATATGGTTTCCAACCCATTTTAGAAAAGAAAAAAAAACATGAGCTGAACCACTGATATAAATTTTATACACTGCAAAAAAATAAAATGCATACATTTATATTATGTTTAATTTATATAATTATACAATATATTGTATAAAATTATATTAAAAATGTGTGTGTGTGTGTGTGTGTGTGTAATTGTATAATTAAACATAATATAAAGATATTTGATTTACACAAGCAATATGCCTCTGTTTAAAATGCAATAGCATCTGTATGAATTAATGCCAAAAGAATTTATTATTCAGAAGGTTATATGATTTGTCTGAAACCACCCCAAAATATTATTATGATGTATTTTGATATGTTTTGACTTGTTACATCACAAATATCACAGACTTCTAAAATCAACAACAAAAGTGATTTTTTTCTCTCCTTCTTTTAAAAGTTGCAAAGCATTATTTTGCTAATCTATACATGATTATATGTTGTTAGTTGTACTGTATTATTATCACATATTATATATTATTAATTTCATTATGCATTTTTGTTTACGCTGGTTTTACAACCCATTTTACAAACAATATACTCACAATAATATATATATATATATATATATATATATATACACATACATATGAAATAACAATGTAACGACAATTAAAAGTAATATTATTAAATATAATTGAATATAATATTAAAATAATATTTTTAATATTAGATTTTATTTTGTAATGAAATATTTAACATAATTACTAATAGTTAATATAAGATATTTGTATATCATACATGCTCTGGGGTTTTATCAGCATTGCCATTGGTCAGCAACTATAAAAATGTATACTGGATTTATATAATGAGCAATACGCCTGTCTGTCTGTATTGATGGCAAAAGAGATAGTTATTCAAAAGTAAGCTTATATGATTTATCTGGGGACTGACTTTTCCCTACTGGTCCCTGTGGAGGTTTTACTGCAGGGCTACTCTCCCTGGACACTCTCAGCTCAGATGAAGCATCTCCTGTATTATTTATCACACATGAGCTCAGTGCTTGGCCTGATGTCTTAATCACGCGCCTCTCAGGCTGTTGGAACATATGGGTCTACACGAGGCCGTTATCACATCTTCATTCAGACTTTGACCTTCAAATCTCCACAAAAATTAAATGTATTACAGTTCAATGACTGTTTCCTAAAAATCTCTCCACGCGATGCCAATAGTGGCCACCCGTCATCTCGTTTTCCCACAATCCCGCCGCTCTCCTCGGTTTCAATAATTGATGGAGAGCTCTTGATCAACAGTTTTCTTCGAGAAACTGCCTCCAAACATTATATATGCATTAGACGACTTTTCTTGCGCCAGTCAAGGGGCTCCTTCATATCGTTAGGCGAGATTAAACAAGCGAAGACGGCGTTCGCTATTAGCATTCTTTAGCAGGAAGCCAAATATTCCAGTACGCCGGAGCCCGGCGCCATCTCCTGCCCTTTGATTAGCCATGGATTAATAGTACCATTCCGGCTTCCTCCAATCCCACACTGTTTTCGGCACAGGTTAGCACATCTTATTATTAAACAAATGAATTAGTGCCTGGAAATGTGTCATGGATATTACCTTGCAGCAAGAGGCACACAGGGCTGGTCAACTCCCGAGGAGCACGGAAAGGCTCCGGCATGCTCAGCTGACTGTTTGTCTGGCCCTATTAACAGTGCCATGATTTACCGGGGGCCCCTTGTTTGTGCTCGACGACGGAGATGCTGTTAATTCGGGCCGGTGTAAATCAGGCCCAATTAAAGTATTTGGATGTCTGTGACAGGCCCTAACTGCTTAAAATGATACTCAGCTATAAACAAAGACACGGGCGGGCAGGGACAGCGGAGGGTGGTCTAACATGAGTTAGCGAGGGGAGGCGCGCCGCATCTTAAATATAAAGCCTATTGTGTGTTAAGTGGCTAACCTCATTAGCACCATGCTCATGAAAGAGAAAACCGCTGCGGTAAGGACATTTCCGTTTTGGAGTCTCTGTAGGGATGTTTACAAGCACAATATTTTCAGATTCTGAATGTTGTTTATATGAATCCTTAACTTTGTAATCAGTTCACATATTTGTGTGCATTGCATAAAGTCCCGAACAAAAGTTCAGTGCTTAGTTGCAGCATTCAGAACCAGAGAAAGCAGTGCGATAATGTCACCAAAGCTAATACGAGCATAAATGCCATTTTGTCTTGCAGAAAGAAACCTGACAAACATATCAGATGAAGTGCATCATTGATATACTACTATTGATTTTTGTTCATATTTTAAATGAGATTTTATTTTTATATTTTCTTTTTTATTATTATTTTTATTTGTTAGTTTTAGTTTGCTATTTTAGTACTTCAGGGTAAACTAAATCAAAAAATAAAACTGAAAAATATGCCACAAGCATTGTTTGATTGATATGCTATTATAGTATTTGTTAATATTTTGAATTGCATTTTTTGTTTGTATTTTCTGTTTGTTTGTTTTTTAAGTTTTTGCCATTTTAATTTATTGGTTTTAGTTATTTTAGTACTTCAAGTTAAACTAAATGAAAAATAAACATGACAAATACGTCAGAAGCATTATTTATTTATTTATTAGTTTACTTTATTTGAGCATTTAAGTTAAACAAAATGAAAATAAGAAATGTCGCCTAAGAAACGTTGGCAACTACACTGTAAAAAATGACTGTGATTTTATCTGTAAAAAACTGTGAAAATGCTACAGTAAAAACCTGTTAAATGGTTAACGGTAAGTTCCCCTACTATATACGGTGAAAACCTGTAATAGACATTTCAGACAATATTACGGTAAAATACCATTTTTGGAAGTGAAAAAGTATGTAAAATTTACAGTGAAAAACCGTAAATTGACTAGCTAAAATTGAATAGCTTTGGTTCATCATGTGACTTTCTCATCACAACCTGATTTTGCTGGTTATCAGTGTAGGTTCAAAATGGATATCAGAACTTCAATAGGTTGGTATATTAACATTACATCAGTTAAAGAAATACGGTTTTTAACTGTAAATTTAAGTTAAATCTGTAAACCCCAAAACATTGCTACCATATTTTTTACGGTAAAATTCTAGCAACCATAGCTGCCGGTTTTTTACCGTAAATTTTATGGAATTTCTTTTTACAGTGTAGCTAAAATAAATTTCATTTCATTTTTATAAATAACTTTTACTTTAAGCAAGGAAAATGTTATTTTTAATGGTTTTATTTTTAGTTAACTATAATAACTCTACAGTCAGAAGAGCTTTTTTAGCCAGTATTTAGAAAATATTCAGTCTCCTCACTGACAGGTACACAAACGTGAGACGTAAATAAACATAGGCACGTTCGTAAGACTTAAAACGTATGTAAACATGCACATCACGGCACTACACATATGCGCAAGGTATTTTTTTAATTTTATTGCGAAAACAGTCAGATTCAAGTATTTATATGCTTAATTCCTGTTGATTGTATTATTTCAAGTCTACATCTTACCTTCAAATTTGACTGAAATTTCATTCAGGGTTCAATCAGATTGACTGATGTGTTAGCTAATGTCACACTGATCATCTACAGTTCATTCACTACTGTCCCATGTGGACGACCGGACTCCGTTTGTTTCTTGTAAAACACTTTTTTTGTATCTGAAATATATATCCGCTCCTCATTATCCCATTACCTGCCCTTAGGATACTCTTCACATTGTCCTGGCATAAAAAAGGTGTTGTTGTTTATCAGTGTGGTAAACACTAATTTAAGCTGGGGTGCGTGGCATGCGGCTGTGATCTTTAGCGGTTTTAGTGGCGTCCTGGGAGACCGAGACGTCCCCCGACGTGTGAGATGAAAGATAGATGGAATGCCCCCTCGCCTGGTCCCAGTTGGCTAAGTGCCTCTCGCTCATTACCAAGGTCTCTGTGAGCATGTGGGCCGCACGGAGTCGCCCAGTCTCTCCTGATCATATTAAAAGTAGAGCTCAGCTGATGACGGCATGCTGTTTACCAGAGTGCCCCATAAGACAGGAAGTGATATTGAGGAGGTGTGTGGGATCGGATGGGAGGGCTGTGGGCGTGTGTCATTAACATTAACTTGTAAATTAAGGTTTTGGGGATATTGTGCGTATGTTGTCAGTTAGTTGTTGTGACACTTTTGATACGTGCTATAATAGGTTTCATAATTAAACTTGTTATTTTAGAATCAAATTAAAGATGTGGTCACAAAATTTTGCAGGCAAAATCCATTCATTTTAATATGAAATTATGCAATCAGGAGTTTCGAATAAGGACGATAAAGTTCCCCACAAAGATTTCGCTCAGATTCAAGTTGGTCACGTGAATTAGCCAAGTTAACCTACAAGCTGCGTGGTTTGAAAGTGACTTCTGCTTCATACTTTGCTACACTATTGACAATTCAATTCAAGTTTATTTGTATAGTGTTTTTCACAATACAAATCGTTGCAAAGCAGCTTTACAGAAAATTGTTTCTAATTGTTTCTATTGTTTCTATTTAGTAGTAGCTTATCAGTGGTGACAATGACAGTTGGACCTTTTTTGGAGTGTTGGGGAAGCTACTACTGAAACTAGCTTAACTAAAATATATATATTTAACTATGGGTAATAGCATTAAAGTGGGACTAGAAAAATTGGAAAACTATAACCCCCCCCCCCCCCCAAAAAAAATAAAAAATAAAACAGTTGATGTAGGGACTCAAATAAATCAATGAATAGAATCAAATGCATCGATGAATGGATTCAAAATTAATTTGACTCAAAGGAATCAGTGCAAGGAATCAAATGAATCGGTACAAGGATTTAAAATGAATTTGTACAGGATTCCAAATGAATCGATGAAAGGAATCAAATTAATTTGTGCAGGGATTCAAAATTAATTTGTGCAAGACTCAAATGAATCAGTGCAAGGAATCAAATGAACCGGTGCAAGGATTTAAAATTAATTTGTGCTGGGACTCAAATGAATCGATGAAAGGATTCAAATGAATCCTTGCAGGAGTTCAAAACTATTTTGTGCAAGGAATCAAATTAATTGGTGCAGCGACTCAAATGAATCAATGTGAGGAATCAAATTATTCGGCAGGGATTCAAATTTAATTTGTGCAGGGACTCAAATTAATTGGTGCATGGATTATTTTTGCAGGGACTCAAGTGAATTGGTGCAAGGACTCAAATGAGTATGTGCAGGAACTCAAATGAATCAGTACGGGGGAAAAATGAATTTGTGCAAAGATTCAAATGAACTGAATGGTACTTTTGCAGGAACTGTCTGTATGGGTGATTCACCAAAATCACTTTTTATTCAAAAGTGAACAAGGATTAAACTTCTGAATGAGTACAATGTATATTCATGTGTATGTGTGATCCTTGTGTGTGATCATGGCTGTTTTATTAATGATACATTATAAGGATTTCATTTAAAAGAAAGTGAAGGTAGAACAACAAGGATTTGATCATGTTTCATGTGATACAATGTGTTTGAGAAGACTAGGGAAGTAACTGAAAAGGTCTCAAGGGTCAAAGTTTAAGTGCACTCTAGGGACCCTCGGGCCAGTTCTGAGTGTAACAGTTAATTTCATTTGACCAGACATATTGATTCAAGACATATTTGCATACTGGGTGTAACTGAGTAATGCACTTTTATTCTCATAGCTTACTAAATGACTATACCAATGCCCACTCTTTGCATACTTTGCAACTTACCTTGCGTAGTATTCCTCATTACAAAGATCTTGTTCTCCTTTATATTATATCATCTACTTCATGCATGTCTTCTTTTTCATACCTCAATAAATAAATAAATAAGTGAAATATGTGATTTTTTTCATGAAAATAATTGTGTATAGACTATGAAGCCTGTTAGACTATTTCTGCCAACTGTTAAATTAACATCAGAATGATTATAGAATAATTATGAATTCTTATTTGATCTTGAGAAAATATGTCTTTACATTGTTGAGATAGCTTCGATATTTTACCACTGCTTATGATAAAACTTGGTTACAACGACAGCAATTTCTTAATTTCTGTCAGGTGTGCAAAATCATGCCAAATCAGTCTATAATTATTAATATTTCAAATAAAACAACTAGACATATACCTGTACACATTCAATCGGGTTTTCCCACGTTTATTTGTGATCACATGGCTTTACTAATCAATGTTCATTAGCTCCAGTGCTCTGGAGCAGTGACACCGCTTTTGAGGCGTTAGCCCCACCAAATTTTGACGAAAACACCTGAATTTGAGTGAAGAAAACGCTGTTTTAGTCTTACCTTTATAGTCCACTGGAAAGTCACTTGTAACTTTTGTCACTTGAAACTTGAATGCCGTATATAAGTGTATGCGCAGCGCTAGAGCCGTTATGTAAAAGGATCGCCTACTGTCCAATCATATGCCACTGACACCGCAAATATGCAAATAAGAATGTTAATCCGGGGTTTAAACTGAAAAGTCAGTTAACTATTGCACGTATGAAACGCCCCACAGTAAGCTTTGAGCAAAACCATAGTGATCTCATAAAATGTCTTATAGTTTTCTGAATAGCTACTATTGGTGTTTGCTGACATTCTGAAAATCAACGTATATTAGGTTTGCCAGTCTGTTAATTACGTTTAGCCTATAGTAAAATTATTGAAGCAATTTCTTCCCTAGACGTCTTTGCCATCCACTGTTATTTAACAAGCTGAGCAGAAGTGGCTTCACTTGAGTAACTGATCAGTTTGGAAGGTACAACATCCAATAACAAACCGGTACACAGCATCACTGTGGCAGTCATGAATTATGCAGAGGTTTGTAACACACACACATTCCTGGTCACACTCAGTAGCGCGAACATGGGCCCCAGGTAGAGCGCTCATCACTCCTGCTGTTCTTCTCCATATGGACCCAATGAACTGGGGAGAGCTGAGACCTTCCATAAGCACACGTTCCCCTTCACACACACATGTGCCCACAAATACACATTAGCAGCAGTAGCCAGCTGTGTGTCACAGTTGTGTGCCAGATGTCTGTTAGACACAGGTGGATTTGGTAAAGACTTGATCCTTTAGCTTTAAAGCCTCTTGCCTTCCTAACATTTTTTTCTCACACATTCTAATTCATCCCTCCATAGCCATAATGATGTATTATACTACATTGATCTGTGCCATTCTGAGCAGTATGATATAATGGTAGTCTGAGGGTGGGCACTGTGATAAATGTAGGAGCTCTCCATGGTTCTGAAAAACCTCCTGCTGTAAATCTGATTATGAATATGCATGTGTGCAAATGTTAGTTGTGCACTGTCCAGTAGTACTGTAGTATCTTGCAGTTTTAAATTTCAGTTTAAAAATAACAGTAATCATAGGACTGATTAAGAGAAGACATTTTATTTCAATTCATTTAAACTCAACTGGGTTTTAAAAATAAAAATAACATTCACAACAATACAAAGTGTGATGCAGTATTTAAATGTATTATAATTATTTAATAAAATAAATAAAAATGCACACCAGTTTGAGAATTAGGCCAGTCAATATGATAGATAGATATTATTAGTATTATTATAACTACAATTATCCACAATAAAACAACCAATAAATAAATAAATACAAACATATAAAATAAAATTATGCAAATAGCTCATTTACTACTATTACTACTCTTATAATTCTTCATAAAAATAAACAAACAAACAAATAAATAAATAGCTCAATTTTATAACTTTGGACAAACTAAAACAAACAATTTTGAGTGTTTATTTTATACACATGACATTTTGTAGGCTAATTCTTTTACACTCAAACAAACACACACACAAAATACATGTAATTTGTTGGAATAAGAACTGAAATAAGGTCAAGTGGTTTACATCTATTAATTCAGTTCTCAGAAAACTCAAGTCTCAGTTGTATTCTTGCCCCCACCTGATGGCCAAATGAAGAACTATCTATCTATCTAGCTAGCTAGCTAGCTAGCTCTTCAGATGTATTAAAATACATTAAAAATATTTAGCTCTAATTATAATCAGCCGTCTTTTGTTTGCATATTTCCCCCTTTTTTTTCAAGGAGGAAGAAAAATGGTCTGGACAAATGAGTGTTGACCGGTCTTTTAGTAAAACCCCTTTTGATTCCCTCAACGTCCCCAACTACACTCAATTGAGACATCCTCCACACCTGATGTGCTGTATAATGAATGCCTAATTTATGTAATTAGTCCATTAACTGTAATCCCAGCATATGTTCGGCATGCCCTGAAGGCGTCGTTCTCCCAGGTACTTCTTTTTGATGTCACTGAGAAGCAGCTAATTAATTTTACATGCATACTAATATGGGACTCGGCTTAGCGGCTAACCTTTGTATTTATCGCTGTAACCTTTATGGGAAACAGGAAATCAGGCAAAGAACAACAGCAACGACATTACTGTCTCATGTCGTGTTTTTATGGTGAATTGAAATACCACACGAATCGGTATACTTTGAAATATATTTATTGATTTGATAGTGCCCATGCTATTACAAGTAATTAATTAATATGTCGTACTAAAACAACAATAATGCATAATTAGAAGCATGTATAAAATAATTACACATAGGCTACAATATATTAATCATTTCTTATATCTAAGCCACAAACGCTGAGCTCAGTCTGTGTATATAATTGCACCGTGGTTCCTTTAAGTTAAGTGATGATACAGCTAACAAACCATAAGCCCATAATTAAGACAAAGTCCATCAAGCAAATGAGGGCAGTGTGAGATAATAGCGTTTAACTGGATTGGCGCGCGAGCCCCTCCCCTATAGTTTCTCCCGCCACTAAAGGCTTTTGAGCATCGTAATGAGAGCCCTCTGTCTGCTAATTAATTGACATTCTCTTGAATATTCATACGCCACATCACAAATACACTCTTAATTGCACCGTAAAACATCTCAGGGGAAGCAAATCGCCGCAGACTTCATTAAAACAATGCTGGTCGGACTCGGAAAGGTAGGATGAGTCAGATGTAAAGGTCCGACTTCACCTGCGACTGTGAAAGCTCTATCCGCCTGAGTTCTAAGCACCTGCTCGGGTTTTTCCGACAACAGTGCACGATAAACACACAAACATATTATGAATAAAACAAACTTGATTGCTTATGAGCGTGTTTTTAATAAAAATCGTTTATTATTGTGAATTATTGTTGGCATATAGTGTCTCGAAATAGGCATTTTGATGACAAGTTTATATAAATGTTTGCATTAACAATGTCAATTACACCGCCAGCCATTGCAATTTGTTTATTCATTAGTTCTTTGGTAAATCTACATTGCCTCCAGAAAGATGAAGCTAATAACGCGATGAAATACACATGGAGTTGACGGAGAGCTCAGCTGGGTTCTGCTCGACAGCAGCCTGACATGCACTACCGGTCAGAAATAATAATAATAATAATAATAATAATGTTATATATGCCAGTAATTTTATTAGAACAGCTGTATCTTTTGGATGATTGATATGAATCTGACGATATTCAGTTGTATGTCTATTAAGTTATTCATATGTCAAAATGACTCCAATTTACCTATAATATTTTGAAATTAAATGTCACATTGATATTCGTTTTAATATGCATTTTGTTTCGTGGGACAAAATGTCAAAAAAAAAAAAAAACTGCAACTAAGTCGTACAAAACATTGAACTTCTTGAGAAAGGGAATATTGACGAGTAGTTTGGTATCATTTTTTATTCCTTGTAGAAAAAGCAAAGAAGTTTATATTAATAATACTATTTAAAAAATTTTATGATATTCTTCAAAATATTATTAATAATTTTACTGCACAGTAACAAACTACAAAAAAATAAAAGTTCCCTTTAGACCCTTCTTAGAACCTTTTTGTCAAGGTCAGTATGTTTTTCTATTTAAATAGCCTATCATATATTTTGTGACAATGAACGTTTTGATCAGATCACATGGAATATTTACTGAAATGAATGACTCAATAATTCATGAAAAATGTATTGTAATTTGTTTGTTGATTGCCTTTTTTTTTTGATGGTTTCGCCACTTCACGTGTTTAGAGTCATTAAAATATTGTTTGTATTCCTAGTTTTATTTTTTGTTGACATGTTTGACAAACATTTTGCACGGTTTCGCCTCTATTGACGGCTCTTTGCATGGATGTAAAAGGCAGAGCGAAAGTTTCTCCCCTGTCCCTCTTTTTTTTTCTTCTTTTTCTGGGTGGCAGCATATCCCAAAGTTGATTCAGTTTGACAATATTGTTTTGCTATCATTCGCTGTCTTACAATGAATGGCATCGATCCTCTTTTAACAACATTTGTTTCCTATTGTGTTGCGGAGGGCAGACGTGTGAAAGTGGCTGTTTGATTCTCTTTTTCATCCGCGTGACCTCAGCCTTTGTGTCCCATCGCCCTGGGAATGTCACGCCTCACTACTCTACTTTAAGATGCTTCAGAAAGTGCCTTTGTTTTTCTGCCTTTTTCAGACGCACCCAAAATTGTTCTCGGTCCCCCCAGCTGTAAAAGATACTTAAGACTAGAGCCCCCGGTTCACAAGTGCAATGCAATTTGGCTTAGACCAACCTTTGTTCAGCTTGTACAAATGACCAAACTCACTCGCACATTATACAGTTGATCTACTGCTGCAGGGACTCGAGCCATTCAAGAATCGTGGTGGCATTTGCAGTGAGCCATTTGAGCGCTGCGTTCGGGGCTGGCGGGAAGAAAAAGCAGCAAATCTTGAGTGAACAAATACACACTCGTCCTCGTCACATTGGTTAACCGTTAAGTTAAGGACAAAGCTGATTTCCATGACAGCTGCCGGAAACTTTATCCCGCAAAAACCGGAGAAAGTGCAATGAGTTGGGTGGTCCCTCATCACAGGTTGATACTGTGCCATTGTGCTGTGATTAACTGTGAAAACATTTGCCTGCGCGTCTGTAGGATCAGCGGAGGAGCGAGCGGGCGACTGGGCTCATTTGCATAATATTGCAAATATATTTTACATGGTACACGTGTAATTAAAAGATTCGGGAACGCTTTGCATTACAGCAGAGCCAAAATGGACAATCAATAAATAAAAAAATAAAATAAAAAATTGACTAACACACACAATGTCTGATTTTAGTATTTTGTATTTGTCATAATTGTGTCCAGTTAGAATTATTTTCGATATTTTAATATGTTAGTTCAATTTGATCATTTTAATTACAATGTTTAAAATGATTAATGGCATAATTGTTATTTTGGACACTTACATTTTATCACCACGAAATAAAATAAAATAATAAATGTCTATATTTTATCTGGTGGTGTTGTAGTGAGGTTCAGTAAGTTGTAGTTAGTAAATTCATAGCCGAGAAATTTGTGAATACCATATCAAAGTTTGAAACATGTAGCTCTCAAAAAGTCGTCTGAGCTCCAAACGCAGAAAGTTGTTAATGTATTTATTTATTTATTTATTTTTGAAAACGGTAATGTGAAGTGCGATTTTTGTCCGCATTTGTTATTTTCGAGCGCATCCTTTCTTTCCTCGAACACTAGGAAAGTCACATAGTTGTTTTTCTATTGTTTCTTGTCTGGGTAAACATTTGGGCAGAGAAATAAATAGTTTTTATGAGCGGCAGACGCACACGCAAACACAAACTCTCCCTCTCTCTCACTGAAGGTGTCGCACCGTCAGAATGGCAGATTCATTGAAGAATACTTGCTTTTTCACCACCTCGACGTTGCTTCCCTCAGAAGAACTCTGGAAAACTTCATGTGAAAGAGAGCCTGGAAAATTGGAATCCTTTTGGCCCTTTTCTGTCAATACACAAGCAGAGGAATGACAAGTTAAAAGAAGTACTTCATGGCGCAGCGAGAAGCTGCATGACTTCCTAGCTCGGAAAGAAAGTGTTTCTGAGACGGTGATTGTGTGGCAACCAAGGAAACTATAACGCTTTGCTTGGTACTTTCCTCCTGTTTTGTAAATATTAGCTGCCTGGTAAAAGTCTTTTTTTCTTCTCTCTCTCTCTCTCTCTCTTCCCGCGGTTTACATACAGACCTTTTCCCTCCTGCATCTTCCAAACAGGCATCAAAATAAACAATGCGTATTGCTTCTAATCACTTGTATGGTTGATTCTATTCGCGATCCGTCAGAGCAGTCAGGGGTCTCATTGGTGGATTTATGGTGGAAAATTTGCATAAATTATGAGCAAATCCGCGAGCTCGTGTGTGGTCCATCGCATTGCAAACTCGCCAAGCGGAAAGGTGGCCCTTGGTGAGCCCTGAAAAAAAGCTTGAATGGCCATTGCTCAAAATAGGCTTCCATTTGGTTTTCACATTCATATAATTGACTTATGGATATTTTATACAGTTTTCACAACGCCACTCTGAAGGCTTTATTTGCATATCTGAAGTACTTTTCAGTTTGCTTTACATGAGCACAAAAGCCCGCCTGGCATCATGAAGTTTCATTTCAAGAAGGTTTTTTTGTTTGTTTTGTTTAAATGTTTGCACATTTTCTAATGCACACTCCAGGTCACCTCACTTGTGTGGCTTTTAGGGAAAATATCTCACACTTTTATCTGAAATAAATCATTTTGTATCCCATCGACTGTTATTGTGAATTATTCTATGTTGGAAGCCTTAATGGGTCGTGTCTTTTTACATTTATCCTGTCGTCGGCATTGTGAAGAGGTTTCTCAAGTATTGCTGTTAATATTGTCGGGTGTGCCCGCGCATTTAAACCCGCAATAATTAGATCTGGCCACATCTTTAAAATTAAGCGAATATTAATCATTTGGAAAAAAATACGCTTTGATGATTTGTTCACACTCTACAGTGTTAATGTGTATTTGCATAAGTAAGCACCCTGTAATACTAATGAACTATGTGTAATTATTTAGTAGCTGCTTGTAAGCACTCATTGTCATTGTTATTAATTGCACAGTAAAAATGTTTTCATCATTATGTCGTAACATTTCTTGTTTCCATCCACTGAATTTGTCAAAATAATTTCTAAGTAATTAATTAAAAGTGGTCGAACGCGTACAATGAAATAATTAATGTAGCTTGAAACTTAGATTAAAAAAAGCAACAGCAATTGAACTTACGTTTCAAATTTAGTATTTTTACATCGTGATTATAGTGAGATTTGTGCACATTCACCTCAAAGTGTTGTCGCGATTTAATAAAATATGTATCGCCTGACTGTAGCGAAAGACCACTGGTGACACATTAGCTCATTTCCTAGTTGCTAATAAACATATGCTTATGGGCTAAATGACATATGCATGACTCCCTTGGCTCATTATAATAACGAGGCGCTCACATGGAAAAAATGTGTCGCTACACGGTTTAATTTGCCCTCCACATGTTTACGTTGGGATGCAATTGACATATTTTCGCTCTAAGGAGGCATAACAAAGCCGGCAAAAGTCATACAGTCTGTGTCATGACAGCAAGACAAGCAAAAAGTAACTGTGACGATACAATGCAAACTGCATGCAAGTTCCAGCCAATTTCCATGTCAAACATCCCATTGCTCAGTAGCTCCATTTGTACGTGTGAATTGTAGACCAAGCACCCTACGAAGAGCACAGAAAGGTTCACACACATACCTTCACACACTGTTACCGGGTGCCATCGCAGTTCAATTCCGGTTGCCGAGCCTTTTCACCCCTTTGCTCTGTCTTCAAATGGAAATGATTTCTATTGGCCCAAGGTGTCCATGTAAATAGGTGTAAATGAAACCAGATTATGCCTTTCTCCCAGCCCCCCTCCTCCCAAGGCGATTGTCATGTGATAGCAAAGAAGTGGCACATTAATGAAGCGCCTCTACAGGGGTCTTTTCTGCCCATGTCGCCACATAAAACTATCAGATGGTTAGAGGAAGGACATGGAGGCAGCCACTTAGCTCTTAGTCTTATCAGGAAAGACGGAGAGAGAGAGAGGATCTGGTCCATTCAAGCTGGCCTGGGAAGGAGGAAACCCTACTAGCTACTTCTTTCTTGAGTTCACAGTTCCAGAGAAGTGAACTTGCAGGACGACTCTCGGCGCTCTTCAGAGAGAGAGAGAGAGAGAGAGCGAGAGAGAGAGAGAGAGAGAGAAATCGATTAAAAATTGTCGAAGACAGACTTCCTGCTGAATTCCAACGCAGAATTTGGACAGGATGCCTAGACCCGGGAGAAACACATACAGCGACCAGAAACCGCCGTACTCCTACATTTCCCTCACCGCAATGGCTATCCAGAGCTGTCCGGAGAAGATGCTTCCACTTAGCGAGATCTACAAGTTTATCATGGACCGCTTTCCTTACTACCGGGAAAACACCCAGCGCTGGCAGAACTCCCTTCGCCACAACCTCTCGTTCAACGACTGCTTCATTAAAATCCCCCGGCGCCCAGACCAGCCCGGAAAGGGCAGCTTCTGGGCTCTCCATCCCAGCTGTGGCGACATGTTCGAGAACGGAAGTTTCCTGCGACGCCGCAAACGCTTCAAGCTGATGACATCAGAGCACCTGGCACCCAGCAAGCCCTCGGACGCTGCCCACTACCTCCAGCAGCACGCCAAGCTCCGGCTCAGCGCCCTGGGCACCCACCTCCCCCAGATGTCCAGCTACAACCTGGGAGTGTCCCAGCCGTCCACGTTCAAACACCCGTTCGCCATCGAGAACATCATCGCCCGAGAGTATAAAGTGCCGGGAGGGCTGGCGTTCTCCACCGGGTATCCCCTCCACAACCAGCTGACCACAGCCTGGCCCCATATGTACAGCACTAGCATGATGGACAGCGCGGCGCCCATCTCCATGACCAGCAGCGATTACAGTGCCTACGGTGTGCCCATCAAGTCGCTTTGCCACGGCGGACAGACCTTACCGGCGATCCCCGTCCCGATCAAGCCCACTCCGGCGGCGTTGCCTCACCACATCCCCGCTTTCCTGTCGAACTCTCCCCAGTCGCTGAGCCCGACTTCCCCGCAGACAGCGACCAGCCAAAGCAGCCCCGCCACCCCGAGCGAGACCATGACGGGCCCCGCGTCGCTGCAGTCGGTCGCGGTGCACTGACACCTGCGAACTGGGCCTCCCGGTGGACACCTGTACTCCAAAGTTGAATTTTAACTACAGACCTTGAAAAAAACACTGGCTATACAATCAAGGCAAGAGCTATCTATGTTGCAGTGATGTTAATTTATGTGTATGTTGTTCAGATTTTAAGTGTTGCTTTCGATGAGTCCAATCACACGGATCGACACGGATACCATATTGTAAAATGGAGTGTTTTTACATTTTAAATATCCAGAATTTATGTGTTTATTCGAGTGGGTTGACTGCTGACAAATTCCAAGCACTGCGATCTGCTTCGTGTTTCAATCGCACAAGGCAAGTGCTCGTCGTTTTACAGGTTATCGCCTGTAATTGTTAGCTAAATTTGACCGTGATGAAATAGGCTGAAAATGTGCTTAAGTTGGAATGCTCACTATTTTTACGTAGTTAGTAGTCAAGCTACTAACGTCCTAGACGACTAAACTTGTCTCAGTCTGCAAACCAAATACTATACTTGATCTAACACACACACACACACACACACACACACACACACACACACACACACACAAGTACGCGTACAGTATGCTACAATGGCAAACTTGAAAAAGTAAAAATAGTTTTAACGGATAGGGTCTTCAAGTAAATATGTGAATAATTGCAAATAAGTGATATTGAATTGTGTCCAATGCACTTTTTAGTTAGATGTTTTACATTATATTTTGCAGGAAATGTTTTGTGAGCGTTTAATTTAAAGCCGTGGTGACCATGTGTATTAAATGCCGTACATTTGTACTTTTTGTTCAGATATAAAGCATGCCTTTTCCAGACTTTGTGTTGTTTTGCTGCAAGCATGCGTGCTTTTAAAAGATGTGCAAAACGTCTGCATTAAATTACAAACTTGGTCATCAGAATATTTTTTCATTAAAATTGTGTAAACTTATACATTTCCTCTTGTATTCGTTTGTCAATTTAGTTAGTGTTTTTCTCTTTCTTCACACAGACGGTCAAATTCTCACGTACACTCAAAATGTAAAAAAAAAACAATTACATGAAAATGATGATGATGATAATAATAATAATAATAATAATATTAATAATAATAATAATTATTATTATTATTATTGTTATTACTATTAAAATTACTGAAATGCAGACAATTAATAGCTATAGTACTATTTCTCTTAACAAATGTTTCTCTTAGCAAATGTTTAATCTATATTCATTTTTCCTTAGTAATAATAAAAATAATAATACTAAGGTTATAGTATTTTCTTCATTAGCTTTTCTTTTTAATTTTAGAATAAATACCTTTGCATTAACGCCTTTAACGATATAAATTCGCTCATCGGATCATGCAGGTGAGCACTTTTCTTCGAGGAAAAGCACAACCGACGGACTGGAATAAATGAATGAAGCTCTTGATTAGGATGCATGAAGTTACTGTGCCGCAGTCACAGCACACACAAGCAGACTCATTCATCAGCTCAGCCACTCACTTCAGCTACAAAACACTCACATTTGCATTTACATTTCATCGGAGGACAGAAATAATTTTGGGGAAAGAAAAAAAAAAACATTATCCATAGTTTATTTCTTGAAAAATTTACTAGATTATATTTTGTTTCCAAACTGCTTATTTTAAATGTTCCTGATATTCCAATATTGTTTTCTATTTTATTTTTTTAATTGGGTAGAATTAAATTCTTAACTAGTTTTACTTTAAATATAATTACCCTTCATTTCTAAATTATTTTTAGTTTATAATTTACCTTAAAATGACTTTTTATTGATTCATTATCTATATAATATTTTGCCCGCGACTTTTACACTATGATTCCACCACTTTTCAGTATTTTACCTCCTTTTTTACTCTCAGATTTAATGGGGGAGTCCACTGATAAAGGATATGTCGCGGTCAGAATGCGAGAAACAGGTGCATTGTTTGCGTCCCCGCATAGAGAGCAGCAGCCTTCTCCGGGATATTAAGCAAATACATTAGAATTCCGTCACTTTATGCAATTGAGCTGATCAAATAAAGGGTCCCTGGCCACTTCATTCACCCTCATTCACTTGAATAGAAAGTGCAAAGAATTGCAAACTTAGACTGGGCCACCGATGTAGATTTAGTCTTTTTTTCAGAAAGACAAAAAGGCCGATTTCTCACAAACACATAGCTGACTGGGGGACTAGGAAACGAGTTCTGAGACCCCTTTGGAATTTAAATCCAACCCCTCCCCCTGAGAGACTGTTTGCACAACACTGCAAGTTTTTTTCCACTCTTCCCCTTTTTGCTTTTCTTTTCTTTTTACTTTCTTTTCTGGGGTTTGACATTGTGTTGCATTGATGTTTACTCTAGGTTATCATACTGATTATACAGAAGTGTATGTTTAGTTTTTGAAAGGAAAAGAAGCATTTACTTATACAAGGAAGATAATATATAAAACAAGCTTCACAGCGGTAAAATAAATGTAATGTCCAAACATCTGTTTTATTCATATGTTTTGCAGATTAAACAATTTTACAGATTTTTACAAAAAATATTTCGTTTATATTTTAAAGAAACTTCAAAAAACGAAAATTTCATTAAAAACCAATCGACCCGTTTTACAGAAGTAAAAAATAAAGTTGAGACATTTGATTTTTTCTTATTTTTATTTAAAGAAGATTAAGAGTATAAATCAACAGGCATGTTTTACAGAAATTCCTTTTATCAACTGTAGCTTTAAAAAGATGAATAATAGCTCTACTGAAGTAAATGCATTTGTCTTTAAATATATTCATTTAGTTGATTATTACTGTATTTGTTTCACTAATTTATTACTAACATGTAAAAACGTTTCTTTTAGAAAGATATAACATAAAAACTATTACAGTGCTGCTAAAACAGTTTTGGTTACTGCATGGTGTCAAACAAATATAATTTCTGTATTCATTATATTATCTGTCATATGTCCAGTATTTTATGATATTTTATGGAACTTAATATTTTCATAAAAAGATACAGTCCCAGCACTTTTACCTTTCACACAGATGTAATTCCTGTCAGCATTTACATTTTCTGTCTGATAACTAAAAATATAGTGAATATAGCATATATGAAAATGTAGATATTATTTCTAAATAAAATAAAATAAGACAGGTTTTAGCATTATATTTCCACGCATTTGCATGTAGCACACAGAACTCGTGTCAGTTGTCTAACCTCTTCAAATCAGCAGGCAGGCAAGTCGTCCACCTTCTCACATTATGCTGGAGAGCAGCAGCATTAGCTTGTTGTGATTTCAGGGCTCGTAATAACGAAGGCCTCAGTTGTCTTCGAGTGGGCTTTTTCTCTGTTCATTAACACCGACGTGAACTCTGTTGTGTAAGCAAAGACAAAACGATGACACATCCCCATGTGGACAATGATCCACTCCTACAAAGAAGAAGGTCATCCTAAGCAGGGGGGATAAAATATAGAGCGTGCCACGCAAAACCACAGTGTGGTAGTTTAATTAATAAAATTCATTACAGTGGGAGCCCAAGGTAATTAGCATGCATAATTTATGATTTGCTTAATGCACGCCGGCCGAGGCGTCGGTAATAAGCTCGACTTAACCTCCAGCGGAGAAAGATGAAATGGACAGTGGACGGCTGTTTATTGTCGAGCAATAAGTCAAATCCGTCTGACAGAACTTTGGTTGATTCCTGGCTTTTGCTGAACTCAAATGACTTCATTTGTTTTACAGGATGAGAGGTGAACTTGGACTCAGTCAGTAAAGGTAACGTAAACACGGAGGTGTTGTGACAGATATCGATGGTTTGAAGGCAAATAGCGCCAAACAGTTTGCTGAACCAATGATTTTATATCACAAAGGATTAAATTTGGTAGGAAAAAAGTGACAGGATGTAAACAGGTCTGGTTGTAACTTCATCAACAAACACATTGTTGTTGTATCATTAATGGTCTGAGGGCAAATAGTGCCAGTTCGCTAAACTAACATATGCCAAAGGGTTACATTTGGGAAAACTGACAGGATGTACCTATATCAAAACAGGTCTGATTGTAACACGTAAACACGGTGTTGCTGTGACAGACATGGACGGTTTAAGGGCAAATTTAGCGCCAAACAATTCGCAAAACCAATGTTATCCCAAAGTGGTTAAATTTGGGAAAACTGGCAGGATGTAAATCAAAAGTATGGTTTTAACTTCTTCAACGAAGGTAACGCATAAACACGTTGTTGTTGTGTATAGTTTGAGGGCAAATAGCGCCACTATAACACTTAGTTAAACCAATAATTTTATATATGAAAGGGTTAAATTTGGAAAAACTGACAGGATGTAAATCAAATCAAGTTTGGTCTTAACTTCACACATACTGGTAACGGAAGCGCAGGTTCTTCATTAACGCTTTAAGTCTTATCTGCAATAGCTTATACATGGAGTTCTCTGAAGGTCTGTACTGACAGAATGAGGCCAGATTTTGGTTCAGCTACGAACTCCTCATGTTTCCACTCATATTATGGGCTGTCAAAATACTGTTTGTAAAAGCGTAAAAATTAATCGACGCTAAGCAAAAGTTGCATCCAGTTTACTCTGCAAATGTGACAAACAGCACCGCTGAAGGAGGAACGGATGTGTGTTTATGCTTTGCTGATGGCTATTTTTCTTTCTACTTTGCAGCCACACGTTGATTTTTACTAAAAACAACCGCAATAAACAAATATATGTATACACTCCGTGCATGCTTAGCAGAAGAAAAAAAAAACTGCTTTAAATGAGGTAGGCCTGACCCCATTGTTAGTGGAAGTACTAGGAGTCATAACCAAAAGGATTTATAAACTAACAAATAAATAAACAAATAAAATTAAAAATGAATAAATAGCAAAAGTATAGAACAAATAAATGAATTGCACAATAAATAAATAAATAAATAAATTTTGGTCAAACTGCCAACTGCCATGCTTTACCCAATCAGATTTGGTAACAGGTGCTTCTGATGTCACTGTCATATGTCTTTATGTTTGGGCTCATATAAATAATCTCATTATAGCTTCAGAGAGTCAGTGGACCCCTCTGGTGGGGGTCAGGCTGGTCTCAGACGCTTGTTTCCAGGTACGATGGACACCAGAGACTGTGGGGTTGGGGTTGAACACCCATGTGTGCATGAAATTAGAATGTCAACATCTGATTCATGCTGGTGGGCAGTAACTGTGAAACAAATTATGTCAGTGGGAGGCGTCTCACATTTTCTACACTGCTGCGGCTATGAGCTGAATGTGGGGCAGGACCGGATTCTATAGAATTAGAAAGAAAAGTAAATATTTATAATGCAGCTGAAGAAAATATGATATAAAGAAAATCATAAACATATTGATTTTAATTTAAACTGGGTTGCTGAGGAATAATACATCCAAAATCAATATAACTTGATACTAAAACACTTTTTACCTAATATTATTTAGAATTTTACAATGTAATAGAAATATAAATGTAATATCTATCTATCTATACATACACAGATTATGCAGAATACAGACACTTATATGATACATAATGATAAATATTCTATAAACTTTTTTTTAATTTATTATGAATAAATTTCTATTCTATTCTATTCTATTCTATTCTATTCTTTGTGACCCTGGACCACAAAACCAGTCATGAGGGTCAATTTTTTGATATTGAGATTTATACATCACCTGAAAGCTGAATAAATAAGCTTGCCATTGATGTATGGTTTGTTGGGATAGGACAGAATTTGTCCTAGATGCAACTATTTGAAAATTTGGAATCTGAGGGTGCAAAAGTTTAAAGTTGTCCAAATGAAGTTCTTAGCAATGCATATTACTAATCAAAAATTAAGTTTTGATATATTTATGGTAGGAAATTGACAAAATATCTTCATGGAACATGATCTTTACTTAATATCCTATTTTTGGCATAAAAGAAAAATCGATAATTTTGACCTATACAATGTATTTTTGGCTATTGCTACAAATATATTTGTGCTACTTATGACTGGTTTCGTGGTCCAGGGTCACATATTATATTATATTATATTATATTATATTATATTATATTATATTATATGCTTCTGACTGGTCATTGACAACATTCACTGGTTAGATATGTTTGTTTCATGTTGATTAATTATATAGTAGTTTATTTTCCCTATTGATTTAGGATTATGATAGATATTATCTTGAGTTTCCTCCATTCGTTTGCACCTGGTCTCTTAACTTAAGATGTTAAACGCATTTCCTCCCTGTTAGTGTTAATGGGGCTAACTTAGCATAGCAGGGGCAGTAAAAGAGTTCCTAATTGTTATTCAAGATAAGGATGTGTATTGTCTCAGGAAGGTGATAACAGGAACCATTAGCAGGGATCTTAGTTTTTAAAGGTCTCTACTTTCACCTGAGCGGAGACTGTCCTGTCTTACCAGTTCACGAGGTCAACCGAACAGCAGTCTCAAAGCACATTTGTTTGAATTCACCACTTTGCACCTAATTTATCACAGTATGTCACCTCACTGATATTAATTATATCCTCTGTGAAATGTTTCAATATTAGCTGTAGGAAGAGTTTGCTGCCGGACTCCATTTTGAATCCCCAGTTGTTCTGAAGGATTGTTGTTCCCATGTTCAATAAGAGAGCCCATAAATTAACATATGTTCTGACACTTCGAACATCTAACAAAAAGTCAAGCCTCCATTACTGAGTGAAGACACGCCAAAGCCTCCAGACTCTGCAGGGCTGCGCAGGTTCAGACAGAGCCCAGCATGAGTTTTTCCTCCTCCTATTCATCACGCTTCAGGCTTCGGCTCTGTCAGTCTGGGCCTCAGCATTCCACACCACCAATCAGAAGCCCGAGTGTTTTTCCCTATGCATTCTCTAAATATTATTCCATCTCGGCTGATTCTGGCCAACAGCCCATGATGTTAAATTTTGGTTTTGATGCAAATTGGAGAGTGAACATGCAGGGGACTCGGCTGTGGTGTTTAGTGTTGTTCAGCGCTGTTTGTTTTGGAGGACAATAGCCGTTTGGCAAGACTCCAGGTTATTTCGGTTATGAAACCCAGCATGTCTGAGCAGTGAGCTTGATTTAGTGTAATAATTTAGGTGTAGTTGGGTTTTTAACCTCTTTGATAAGAGTACATTTTAATTGCTGTCTTGATTTTGTCATTTTGTAGAATACTGTTTTAATTTTTTTAAGTATTATATTATATCCTCAAAACCAAAAATCCCAGTATCATTGTATTTTTAATAGCTGTGTGGTAAACAAGCAGACACGAAATCCACCTCAGGATACATTAGAACCATTTTTGATGATTTAATTAAGATTTTAACAAAAACTGTGTTCTGAAGACAAATAAATGTTTCTCATAAATGTCAAGTTGTCACATTAATATAAAGTTAGTTTATTTATTGTTTGTTTGTTTGTTGTAGTTTTATGCAGTCTGCTGAAAAACTTGTCATACATTTTTAGTAATTAATTTTGTGTTTCATAATTCTACTGTTTACATTTTTCTTAAAAGCCTTTAAAAATGCAACAGTATACATTAAATATAACATTGAGATTTTAAATTATGGGCCTAACTTGGTGATATGTCTGTAATATTTATGTTATTTAATTCTTTAATAATTCATTATATGATAGCAGTTAATTTAAAAGACAATTGAATTTAAAAACATTTAAAATACTGACCATGTTACATATGGAAAAGCTTTCTGAATTATTGGAAAATATTAAAATTACTGGTAAATCTTACACCGCCCTAGATTTGTTGATGTACTGACGTAAACCAGATTACTTATGGGCATATTTAAACGATATTTGTAGTTTGATATTATTTTATATATATATATATATATATATATATATATATATATATATATATATATATATAGATAGATAGATAGATAGATTTTTTACAATATCTATAGAAATCTTTCAAAAAACTATATATATATATATATATATATATATATATATATATACACACACACACACACTTTTACCTTTAATTTATGAATAAATTAAGACATTATTATATTGTGTATATTACATTTTATTTAACAGTATATGTAAATATTATAAACTATAAATAGACTAGAATAGACTAGAATATATAGAATATTCTAGACCAGAATAGACTAGAATATATAGACTAGAAATGTATATATTTCAATGGAATTATGAAAAAAAAAAATAATAATAATAATACTAAACTATAAAATATAATATAATGTAAAATATTATTTAGGGAGAGAGAAAACTTTGTAAAAAAAAAAAAAAAAAAGAATATATATATATATGGTATAACTTAACCTCTTATCCGCTTCTCCCTCTCTCTCGCTGTCAGAGCTCATTTAACCGCAAACATAAACATCTCCTTTTAATGATGGGAGCTAGCAGATTTGGCACTCGGGTGTTTGGGTGCTGAAGGGTCTTCGCTGTAAGGCGTTAAATATGTTAGGACAGTAACAGCCTCTGTGGATTTTTTAGTATCCTTGCTATTTCCCCTGCTGCGACAAGCTAATATATCACCATAGATCCTATCTGTGATTGTGCCGTGGTAACTCACACCCTGCGCCACCACTTCAAAGGCCGGTGGGGCAGCATAGGTGTGGGAGGGAGGCTGGGAGAGCTGAGGGCTACATCCAAGGGTGAGAAGGGATGATGCTGATTAGTGGTGTCAGGGGGACCCACTATGGGGGGGGGGTGTTGAGGAGTACCATGGCTGGAAAGTGTGCTTTGACAGCAGCTGTCTCTGCATCCGTTTTTCTCTTGGTATTTCTCTTCTTTTTTGTACCGGGTCACGGCACCAACTGGGCCCTAGCAATTCATTACACACATAGGAAGTCACTGGTAATTACTTGATGGAAAAGGTTGCTGGATTATACAGTTAGAGACTGAGAAAAGAAAAGTTCTCAACTGTACGGTCACGAAAGATAAGGAAAAAGTCATCTTAAATGCTAATGCTAACATGGACAAATTGCATAACACGCAAAAAAAAACGCGAAAACCATGAACAAAACCAACAAAGTTTTATTATATATATATATATATATGAAGAATTCCAAACGCCTCTAAAAGCCATCTTGGTCAAAAATGAGATAACGATGCTGAGTGAATGCTCTCCACACATAGTATATGTTCATCAAGTGCTTTCACTTTAAATGCGCTAAATCCCAGCCTCAACCTATTCAGACATACCAGTACTTACATAGAAACCTATACAAAGTAGCCAGAAAGAAATGCTAATTTTAAAGAAAAATGTCAGACGTACTTAGAGGCTTTTACATCTGAACTCTTCATACATTATATATATATATATATATATACACACACACACACACAGTATATAGGCTTAAAATGTATGTTTTTGTTAGATAAAAGTCACAGTTTAAGAAAAAAATATTGGCACATCTAGATTTTTGCACATTATCCTGATTTTGTTCTTCACATGAACTTTTTTTCACCGTTCTGTTTTTTTTTTTTTCATGTCTGTTCATATTTTGACATCGAAACCAGAGAAAAATTCAAAAAAACTTGGTTTTCTTGCATTGTCGGGTTTTAAAAATAAATATGATTTTTATCTGAATAATTTAGCTAATAACACTCTTAATAACACACCAAAAATAGTTAATAATTTACTCGCCCTCATGTTGTTATAAACCTGTATGACTGACTTTCTTCTGTGAAACAGAAAAATATTTCAACTATTTTTGTACATATAATGAAATGTTGTTTTGGACCCATTGACTTTCATTATATGGTAAAAAAAAAAAAAAAAAACAGAATTTTCAAAATCATGCCATTTAGAAAATAGTTAATTTTTCTACTTAACTAGCAGTTTGTGGTAATATTTATAATTTTTTTGTTATATTTGTACAATAAACTGTCACCACTTGATCTGGTGGAAACTAACCAGTTGAAATCATGGTGGAAATATACAATATGAGATCCATCAACCGCTAAGAAACATCCATCAGCCCCTGGGCTTCATCGTTGTACATTTGAAATCTACCACACTGTACTGAATGGCAGAGGAAGCTGATAGTTGACTAAACTGGGCCCCTGTGACATGCAGATGGATGCCTTGTTGTCGAATAACAAGGCCCTATTGTCCCGCTAATGTAACTCCATCAGTCTTTGATCCAATCCCATGTTGTGACGATCAGTGTGAAAATTCCCCGTCAAGAGCACGATCTACTACTTTGTCTTTTGTTATCGTGATAATCTACCACATTCAAATTCGACTTTGTTCTTTTGTCTCTTTGTCGGCCGAGCACAATGCAGGGTTAATTAGCAGCCGCCGCAGCTCTCCGCATTCCTCCACTGTTAATCACACTTGAAGTGTCCTCTTCAGAGTCAGCGACTCTCATCAGCGCCTCACTGAAAACACGGCCAAGGTCCAACTATTAACAAACAAACAAAATAACAAACAGAGCGTCGTTAATCCCGTCTTTAGGTGACAGAGGTATCGCATCTGTTAATGGGAAGCATAGAAATATGATAAAGTGGGACCAGGTGTGGATGAACTACTGAAATGAAATCATTTAAACAACATTTTGAAATGTTTCGACTGGTCTGATAGATACTGAGAAACCTGCCATTTGACAGACATCTCTTTTCAAGGTTATAATTTGATCAGTATGTGCATCTTGGGAATCAAACCTGTGACCTTGGCATTGCTAGAGCTACGCTCTACCAGTTGAGCTACTTGAACAAAAAAAAGCTTGTTGGAAAAAAAATATATACTTAGTTTGGTAATATCAAAGTGAATGTTTAATTCAATTAAAAATAACTAAATCAAGCTGATTTCATGAGGTTACACAAAGTTTAAATTTAAAATGTATAAAAAATAATAAATAATTATATAAGTAAATAAATAAATAAACTGATTCAAAATATTATATAGAAAATAGCATCTCAGTGATACTCCCTAAGGTACACCCCCACCCCACCCCCCAATTGATTCATTTGTTAAACAATTCAAATATGTAAAAAATACATACAATAACAATGACCTTATTATGACAGGGAAAGGTCAACTGAGGCTGAAAAATGTCATGTGGTGCGACTCCCTGAAAACCTACTCATTTTTATGAATTAAAACTGATGAAATTTAGAAAAAACTTTTTCCCTTGAAAAATGTATTTTAAAATGTTTTCTAAATTAAAGAAAAAGATACATACACAAACATGTATTCAAGATGTAAGGAAAATATATTACTGTTTACTAGGGATGTAGCGATGAACTGCGAGCCGGTTGAAAATCGATTCAAATATGTGACGATTCAAATCGGTTGAGATGCCAAACAAATCGCGAGTTTATATGAATGTAACTCTGAGGGGAACTGACTGTCTTTATAACAGTTTATGTGGTATTTTCTTTTCAACTTGCCTCTGAACGATGCATATTAAAGTAGTGTCCATAAGCGCAGCTCTGCTTTGTTTACAGCGGTAACCCAGGAAACACTATATCATTGCTGTTCATAAGCGCCACCTGCTGGCAGAGAGGGAATTTGCGTCTCATTCAGCTCATCTGCTGTTTTGTTCAGATACGTTTTATGTAGTATAGTTTCACAAAACTGCCAAACCATTCTGTTTTTGCCTTAAATTTCGAAATTATACAGTCTAATTTAGATTAAAAACTGCTCTTGCTGCATGTATGCTGCATCTTTGTTTGGATCATGATTAAAATGTAGTGGTCGCCTCTAATTTTAAATGGAAAGAGCACAGACAAAGCCTTTGTTTATATGAAGAGATTTCTTTTATTTGTGTAACTGATTTGATTTGGGGTTTGTATTAAAATTTCAATTTAGTTTTGTTATATTTAAATTTCACAAAGAAACTTGCAGCAATAGCCTAATAAAAGGATACCTTTTCATTTACTGTATAATGTCTTCAATCTCATTTTGTTAAAAAAAAAATCCTGAGAAAATCGAATCATCAAATCAAAATCGTGAATCGATTCGAATCATGAGTTGATTGAATCGTTACATCCCTGTTTACCACATGACATTTTTACAGTCATTAAATTGTAAGCTTTCTTGATGGTATAAAACAACACAAAACCGACATGAATTTAGTTTCTAAGAACTTAGCTTGTGTGTTTTAAACTAGATTTTTAAAATATTTTTCCTTTCATTTGTCATCGACCCTAGCATTGAACCCCGGAATGGAACTCATGACCTTCCTCATAACATCCTGTCCATATAGACCGGATACGAAAGCTTTCCGAGTGTCGCATTTACTCTCAATATTACCCTTCTTCAGAGCAAGATCTCTACATTCCCTGGTGGTCTAATTTATGTTAAGTCACCAACCTCCCCCATGGCTGTTTTGAAACGTCTGCGAATGGAGACTGTATTGGTGCAGCCTAGCGCTGCACCAGAGTCCCCGGTGAGATTATTCTCCACGGGAAAGAGCCACTCACCGAAACCATCTGCAAGTCCATGGGGCAGTTTGGGAAGAAAGACCAGACTTCTAAAGATCTCCGCTCTCAACCCGCTTCCCGTGCGAAGCCAGTAATTAATTCCGATTCTGAGGAAGTCAGCGGCTGGCCTTGGATCAGTGGCATGTGTAATACACGGAAACCCGTTCCTCTGGGAAAACTGCTAGTCTTGGAATGGACAATTGAGCTATGCAATGTATTGAAGCTAAAGGACTATTCTACTTAAACTCAATCGGCAAAATTTGTGATGTCATGTTGATTTCCACACCAATTAATTTTCACTTGTTCCTCTTTTTCTTAAAGAAAAGCAGTAATCTGGGTTACAGTAATGCACTTACAGTGGAGGCCAATACACTGTAAAACATGATTTTTCGAAGTTGTAAATAAAACAAAGATTACTGGATATGTTTTACAAGAAAATACAATTTCAGGCTTTTTACTTCAAAATTTCTTGTTAAATTTAATGTGTTACTTGCTAACTGTTTGTGACATTTACTAGCAATTTTCTGAGTGAAAATTGTTTCAACACCAATTTCTACACCCATAAACATTAAGATACTCATTGATTCAACAGTATAGCCACAAGATACAAACAATAGGCATGTTAACATAATTTTAGTGTGAAAAAAATCATTTACCAACCTTTTCTGTGTAAAGTTACGTACAGTTTTTCAACTTTGTCACATTACAACCTGTAAAGAGTCCACTGAAGGCGAGCGTAGTGATGAACCCAAGTGCAGTTTATTTACAACGTGAAATCCAAACATCCAAACAGAATCCAAACAGACGAAGACTTGACTTGAAACAGACTTGACTTGACATGAACAGGCTTGGCATGAAACAGACGTGGCATGAAACAGACTAAACTCACCCACAGCAGGTTACAACATCAATACACGACCAGAAACAAAGGCAAGGACATGGCTACTTATAGCAAACACTAAGGGTCACATGACAAGAACCAACCAATGAGGAAACAAGACACATGACTAATACAACCAATCAGAACATGACACATTGAACAAGGGAACCAATAGCAAGGAGACATGAGGGCAAGGGAAGCATGACACAAACAGGAACCATAACTAAACTTCAAAATAAAAGACATGAAAACATGAACATGAAACAAAACCCAAAACAGACCTTACAGATCCCCCCCCTCTAAGGGCGGCTCCTGACGCCCTAACAAAACACCCAACCCAAACAAAACCCAAACAGTCCAGGAGGGTGGTGGAGCGGAGGTGGAACTGGGGGAGGGATGGAGGGCCAGGCCCGTGAAGGGGAACAGGACCTGGAGCATGGAGCAAAGGCGGGCCTGGAGCATGGGGCAATGGCAGAACAGACGGGGCAGGAAGCCATGGCGGAGCAGTGGGCCATGGCGGAGCAGGCAGAGCAGGGGCCTGTGGTGGAGCAGGGAGCCCATGGACGGCCTCCTTCACTGTGACAGGACCGACAGTGAATTCAGGAGCGGTCTCCGTGGCCGTGACAGGACAGACCGTGAGTTCAGGAACGGCCTCTGTGGCCATGACAGGGCAGACCGTGAGTTCAGGAACGGCCTCCGTGGCCGTGACAGGACAGACATTGATTTCCAAAGTGGGCGCCACCACCTCGGGAGGTTCCGCAGTGGACGCCGCCTCCTCTGGAGGTTCCGCAGCAGAAGCCGCCACCTCTGGAGGCACTGGAGTGGATACATGGACAGAAGAGGCCTCAGGAGCAGACTCGTGGACAGGAGAGGCCTCAGGAGCAGACTCGTGGACAGGAGAGGCCTCAGGAGTGCAGTGTGCAGCCCACACACTCAAAATGGCAACTGCCATTACGGGCAGTGCGGTAGACAGTGGGATGCCTGCTGGGCTTGTGAGCGTAGAGACCACTGGGATGTCAGCCGCTCGCACTGACATCAGTGGTGGGTCCAACACGCTAGCTATGAGTCTTTTAAGTCCTGGCCCAAGCTCCGCATCCACTGGAGCTTGGGTACTATAGCCCCCCCCAAAAAAATCCTAGAGGAATTTTTGGTGACAGCCGTGACGTGACAAGGCTCTGACGTGGCGGCCATCTTGGCCGGGGACTCAGGCGTGGCGTGAGCAGGCCCCGTAGGCTCTGGCTTGACAGGCGTGACGTGAGCAGGCTCTGGCTTGACAGGCGTGACGTGAGCAGGCTCTGGCGTGGCCGGCGTGACGTGAGCAGGCTCTGGCTTGGCAGGCGTGACGTGAGCAGGCTCTGAAATGGCGGCCATGTCGTGACGAGGCTCTGTAAGATCAGCTGAGATGTGATGAGACTCTAGGACGGCGGCCATTTGCCGAAGAGACTCTTGAGTGGCAGCCATCTTACGATGGAGCTCTTGAATGGCAGCCATGTTATGAAGAATCTCTTGAGTAGCCATCATGACGTGAGCAGGCCCTGGGATAGCAGACATGACGTTAGCGGACTCTGGATTGGAAGACATGTGATCAGACTGTGACTTGGTAGACATGACAGGAGTAAACTTTGACTTAACTGGCATGATGTGAGCAGGTCCTGGAGCAGCAGGCATGACGTTAGCAGGCATGATGTTAGCAGGCTTTGGCGTAGCAGACATGACGTTAGCAGGCCTTGGTGTGGCAGACATGACGTGAGCGAGCTGTGGCTTGGCAGACATGGTGTGAGCAGGCTTAGGAGTAGCAGGCATGACGTGAACAACTCCTGACATGAAGGTTGGGATGTGAAGATGCTCTGGTTCAGGTACAGCACAGTTGCGGGGCTCCTCATCCGCAACTCCCACAGTAAAGAACGGTGAACCAGCCAGCGACAAAACAAAGTCAATATATCGTTCTAGTGACCAACAAATAGTCCCCCCTGGCAGACTTGAACAAAGGGGTTCGTCAACACCGGAACGAAAAATGTCTTTAAGGGTCACATCATTAAAATCCACCAAGTGACACACCTCACAAAAATCGGCCACATACTCCTCTATAGCCCGGCCGCCTTGACGCAGGCAGAGGAAACGTGAAACTGCTGGGTTCATGGTTTTGGTCGTGTATTCTGTAAAGAGTCCACTGAAGGCGAGCGTAGTGATGAACCCAAGTGCAGTTTATTTACAACGTGAAATCCAAACATCCAAACAGAATCCAAACAGACGAAGACTTGACTTGAAACAGACTTGACTTGAAATGCACAGGCTTGGCATGAAACAGACGTGGCATGAAACAGACTAAACTCACCCACAGCAGGTTACAACATCAATACACGACCAGAAACAAAGGCAAGGACATGGCTACTTATAGCAAACACTAAGGGTCACATGACAAGAACCAACCAATGAGGAAACAAGACACATGACTAATACAACCAATCAGAACATGACACAATGAACAAGGGAACCAATAGCATGAAGACATGAGGGCAAGGGAAGCATGACACAAACAGGAACCATAACCAAACTTCAAAATAAAAGACATGAAAACATGAACATGAAACAAACCCCAAAGCAGACCTTACACAACCCTATGCCATAATCCCCAAAATGAGTGTAAAAATGATTATTTACACATTTTACTGCTCAAACATTACACAAGTTTTAACAGAACAATGAATATAAGTGCTTTTATAAAACGATAAGCTTCATTTCTGCTTTTAGTCCCATTCACTTCCATGGTAAGTGCCTCATTGTAACCTCTAATTTTGCTTTTTCAAGGAACGAGTCAAAATTACTTTCTGTTGAATCATTTAATGCCACAAATGCGATCTGTGGTCAACTGAACTTGTATTGACTCTGGAATAATTCCTTTTATGTGAACTTAAAGTGTTTATGGTCAAGAAAATGGTTTCGTTGAAGCTATTTTTAAGATTACATCTTAAGTTAGAGTGCATATTAAAGTTATTGCGAACTTTGAAGTTATTCTAAGAACAGCTAGTAAAAATAACACTGAAACAGGTCTATGCACATATAAAACACATTTTGCATTCTTGATTTTTTTATATTCTCCTCATGACCATGAGCCTCCAGGTAATGTGTGTTAGTTACAGTATCTGTTTACACATGTAGATGCTAATGAAGCTTTAATAAACAAGAAATGGCACATTCCTGAAGTCAACGGCGATGATCCGCTGCCAACGCAATCCCAAAGTCACAAAGTTCTCCAAGGAGCGTTTTCCTTGCCCAATTGTAAGAAGAATGTAGGTCGTTTTAATTAATTTGCAAATGTATCGAATGATGAAATATGATGAAATTAAGAAAAGGCGTATAGTTTTTAATAAACCATTAAAAGGAGAAATGCATTTCCGGGAGCAATTAACTTTGTGTGGACCTCATCCGTATTAATTCATGAATAACTTATCTGGAGTTGGTTGATACTCATTTTGGCTTCTGTTTCAGTCTGTTTCCTAACTTGTGAAACTGATCAGATCTTCAAAAGTCAAAGGGGACAAACTTAGCGCTGCCTTCGTGTAATTTACATGAATACAAGTTTCCGCACATTCAGTTCAAAGCGTCACCTCAGGGTGAAGCATAACTCACAGCTCTGGTTTAGAATTGGATCGACTGGATTGACTGAATGACTGGTCGGTCACAGTTCTTCATAGACAAATCATTGACTCATCAAGTATGTTGGTTGCTTTGGTTTTGGTTAAAACTGACCTTTTATGTTGATCTAGAATCTGACAGCTGTGCACAGAATGTAAGTGTAGAAGGTTGATGAACCTACATCAATATTTAAACAAAATAACTAAATGAATTAAAATGAATAATAATAATAATAAATAATTTTAGACCATCTATTTTTTTTAATTTAGTCATTTAAATATATACTTAAATGAAAATAAATATATTTAAAAATATATAAGTTAATACATCCACACCAGATATTTACATATAAATATATACTGTAAAATTGTTGACAAAAAGCAAATATTATCAGTATTATGACTAACTTTTATAACAAAGTCTGCTATACTGAAGCCATCATAAAATCCATTGTTTACATTTGGTCTTATACATCTGGTCTTACAACAAATTCCACCGTTAAACTATGGTTATAACATTTTCATAACGTGCCTACAGAGCGAGCCAAAACTTTCCAGACAAGACTCTCCAGTTGTCACCCAGCCAAGTACATATGGTGCAGCTCTGCCTCCTGTCCGTTAGCCAGCTAGCTCTGCATCCGGCCAGTGTAAATAACCATCTCAATAACAAACAGAGGAATGCGGGAGCCAGTGCGGGTAAGCCTGTACAGGGCCACTTTAATGACGCCGTCAATTGGGCCTGTGCAACACTCTGCTAATTTCTTTTCTTTGGCTTCATTAGGTGGCACTGCAGAGGACAAATAAATCACTGGAGCAAAGTGGGAGAGAAAAAGAGAGAGAGGGCTCTGTTGTTTTGTCGCCCGGGTCACCAAAGTCAAACAAAGTCACCTCTCTTGGCCCCGCCGATGACTTCCGCAAACAAAGCCAATGGTTGCATTATTTGGTAAGTGGACGCCTGGAAATGAAAAAAGTGGCAGGTAGACCTGAAAGTTCACCCTGGGAAGTTTCACTCCTTCCTCTGCCCCATTAAAACTCATCACAACCGGGACGGCGACTGACCGAAGAAGGGCTCTCGAGCAACACCATGTCCCCGCGAGGGGGGCCGATCACTCCTTTGAGCTCTTCTCTGGAGGGGCTGTAAAGCGCTGGCCTCCGCAGGCCACAAATCAGCTCCTGAAAGCAGGCATGCATCTTCAAAGGGTGGGCTGCCCCTCTGTGATATACGGCCCCCGCCGAGAACAAGTTAGCCACGGCCAGTGTCTTTGCACCTGGGCCATTATCAGGCGACTGGGATCATCTCCTCTCACCACACATTCAAATGTACAAGTAGCAGATTAGGCTGACTCAATCTTCTTTCCCTCTGAAGGATAGGGCGAGGGAAAAAGAGAGGGAAAGCCGAAAGAAAGGAACCTCCTCGGACTTCAAAAAGAGCTCTCCGCTTCTGTCCTTCTGAGAGAGTGAAAGGCCCGGGAGATGAGAACGGAGGGGGGCTTGTGTATTCAGAGAACTAATTC
>JAFVLL020032334.1:21129-32140 GCA_021397915.2 Tor tambroides | reverse complement strand
GGTAATATCGCGATCATAATCGAATGCGATTAATCTGTGATTCTGAAGGCGATATTGCCTAGCTTGTCAGTGAACTACGGCTCTGTGTATTAACTGCCGCTCCATTTGAAAGCAGGTGATGGAGATTTACTGCCAATTACAGAACCGGCTTTATTGACAAGATGCGCATGAGAATCACATACGATTAATTACACAGCCCTATCATAGAGCCTTTGTTACAACATGTTGCAAAATTCATTTTGTCCTTTCATTCCAATAAAACAAAACATTGATTTAACTTGTGCGATACTCCTCTCCCCCCCCCCCACCACTGTTTTGACGTATTTCACATCAGGTGGGTAAAGACCTATCAATGTGGGATCCAACTGTGAGGGAACCAGAAGAGATTATGTAAAAAGTCTTAAAAGAATGTTTTTGTTTGCAGTTTATTTACAACAGCGTACAAAATAATACAGACAGAAAGAGATCAAATGAAAGAAAGACAGAAGGTCAAAACCACATTTTTGAGCAGTCACAGAGATTTGTGCCATTCCTGGAAACAATTCCTTGTCAGCTGAAGACACAAGTGCACATCGCACGCCTGGCATTTCCAAGGAGTTTACTGCTTCTTTCCACGCACTGCTTCGCAGTGCACACAGATTCACCGACCACTAGAGGCAACTTTCCTAGCATTGGTGCTCAGCGGAGCTCCTGGAACGGGCACATGGTCACTGCTGGCTCGTTTCTGTGGGATTTTCGGCGACACACCACAGAGCTCTGCAATTAGCTGCTCCATAAACTCCTTGTGGGTCATGTTGCCGTATAACTCCTTGTGAATCGTGTAAGAGTTGGTGGCAGCTATGTCCAAGAAGTGTAGGAAGATTTTTCTGTACCACTTCATGGTTTTGTGCTGTGCAGCGTAGTATTGCAACAGCTGATCGGACAGGTCAACACCCCCCATGTGCTGGTTGTATGCAGTCACAGGTGCGGGACAGGGGAACGACTTTAAGCTCCATGTCTCTTGCGTCTTCACTCTCCTCTGCACGGTGTCTCCTGTGTAGGCAGGATGGATAGTGGAACACACAGACACCTCTCGTGTGTCCATCCACTTCACGAACACAAGCGGACCATTTCGAATCCATCTAATGGATCCCCTGGGGGAATTTTTAGTCAGGGAATTACGTGCATTTTGTGGGCTGTACTTTCTGTAGTCTCTGTAAGTCCCACAAGCGCCATACTTCATCTCTAACATGTCTGTTAGGAGCTTTGGACTTGTGTAGAAATTGTCCATGTACACGTGGTACCCAGATCCCAAAACTTTTCGGTCCAAGAGAGACATCACAGTATCATACGGCAGTCCATTGCCTGTGGCAGTGTTGTTCTTTCCCGTGTACACAGAAAAGTCAACAGTGTATCCGTTCGAGGAGTCGGCGAGGACAAACAGCTTGAAACCCCACTTGGTTGGCTTGGCTTTCATGTACTGTGTCATTCCTGTGTTTGCTTTGCATGCCACCATTCTTTCATCCACAGCTAAATTTCGTCTAGGATGATAAATGGTTTTGCATGCAAGACGGATCGTGTCCATGAGGGGTCTGACCCTGAAAAGACGGTCGTGTTCAGCTGTGCCCTTCTTTTTGTCATTCTCCTTGTCCTCAGCTGGGTGACTCATGTGCAGATTCCATGAAATGGTGCGGTATCTGTCCCTTGACATGATTGTGGCGGGAAAAGGCACAGAGAAAAGACTGCCTTGCCGCCAGTAGTCTTTAATGGAGATCAACTTCACCATGCCCATGTAGAATATGAGTCCGAAGTAGCGGTACATTTCATTGACGCTGACATCTGTCCACTTGTATTTGCGACCCCTTGCAAGCGACCTGGCGGCCTGGGCATTTGTGTTGTAGCATAGAGTTGAGACAGCACTTTCAGTGAAAAAGAACTTGAAGAGACTGAGGGGAGTGTACGAGTCAGTTGGCCACAGCTGTGGTCCGGGATCTCGAGCCGGCACGAATCTTAGAGTCTGTGGAACCACGTCAACTTCAGTCTCTGCTTTCCACGTCAGAGCAGGCTGCTTGCTTGTCCTGGGCTTCTTTGCAACAGGCATCAGAATGTCATTCTCCTCATTTCTGTTTCATAAAAAAACAACAACAAAAAAACATAACTGTGAGCATGATGACAACAAGATCAAAGCTAATTTTTTTTTTTTTTACCATTACTAATCGCTAATACGGCACACTCGTAGCAAAAACACATGCACGTTTATAGCACACTACAATCATTTACGCCTGATCAGATATTTGCATAAAGCTAAAATGATAAGCCAACTAGTGTAAATAAATATCATTTATATCAATATACACTACCTTTCAAAAATTTGGGGTTTCTTATGCTCACCAAGACTGCATTTATTCAAGCAAAACTACAGTGAAAACAGTAATATTGAGAAATTTCGATTTCAATTTATTTTTAAAATAAGTTATTTATTTTAAGCAGACATTACTCTAGTTTTCAGTGTCACTTGATCCTTCAGAAATCATTCTAATACTTGTTTGGAACTCAAGAAACATTTATGATCAGAGCTTTTTATTTTCGTTTTAAAATAGTGATAAAATTATGATCGATGAATACAAAGTTCACAAGAACAGCATTTATTTGAAAGAGACATATTTTGTAATATTTCTTCACTGCCACTTTTGATCAATTTAATGCATTCTTGATGAATAAAAGTATTCGGTTAAAAAAACAAAAACAAAAAAAATCTAAATCTCACTGATCCCAAACAGTAGTGCATTATACATCATAAAAAAAAAAAAACATTTAGATGCAACGAAAATGTATTATGACCTATCCTATGTCCAGGACAGACGCATTTTACTCAAAATATAAACTATTAAAATATGTACATGCTTATTTAAAAATGACATGATAGCTAAAAATGTATGAATGACTTACTCATCAGAAAGGGCGTCCTCTGCTGGATCAAGGCGCTCTTCAAAATGCGACCATTCTTCATCTTCATCCTGCTCCTCTTCTGAAGAAAAGGTGAATTCTTCCTCGCTGTCCAGGACCGTCTGAAGAGTTTCCTCACACGTGCAGTGTGTCATCTTCCAAAAGCGATGAAAAGTGAATGAATCGGATGAAGCTTGAAGCTATTTTATCACATTGATAGGGGAGCTTTAACCATGCTTGTATGCAACCGTATGAATAGCGCGCTCTGCGGGTGGGGATGAGGCACAAAAACGGTACCTAACCAAACATTAATCGTTCGAGCAAATCATTCGCATGCATAAATAAAGCGGGAATACAGCGAATTGGAAGAGTTTCGTTTTCGTTCTGTCTCTACAGCGCGCTGTTCTTATTGAGATCTATGGATTCGCAGCGTAATCTATTGTGTAGGCGCCCTACTCACCGTCGCTTGACTGACAGCGGCAGCTCTCTCTTCACACACACGCGCAGAGAGAGAGAAAGTGAGTCTTTTAAACCACGCAGTGCTGACGCGCTAAATGTTAATGGTATTCTTATATTTCCCCCCTATTAAAATGACGAAGAACGTGGATTATTTATTATTTCGGCCGTTCGCATCCTTCGGCAGATGGAGAATAAGCAGCAAGCGGTAATCCCATTGGCTAGCGCTCACCTCGCCGGCTCCGCCAATCAGCTCCGGCGACCGCAGACAATGCGATTAATATTCATGAGCCAGACCTCAGAGCGACAGACAATGAGCTACGACACACAACCTACCTGAGGAAAGATGCGAGCAAAAGTCGTTTTTTGCAAGTAAATTTGTTAAACAGAAGAAAATCTTTTACTTTTGCGTGCTTTTATTAGTCGTATTAGTTTTTTCTCCCCCCCACATAAACAATGATTGACCAATGTGGAGCACCACCACCAAGTTCATTTTAATATGAATGCACACTTTTTATATTTGCTTTCATACATATTTGCCACGTTTTAGTTAATTATTATTCAAACATCTATCAAAAATGCTTGCATTTAGTTTAGTTATGCTTTCACAAGATATCAAAAGAATAGCAATTGAGATTTTTTTAGATCATTCCCGAGCCACTACAAAGCAGAGCTATTTGGTTTGGATAAGTAACAACAAAATATATTCTTCATGATGCACAAGTTATTGAAATGTGTATATATATATATATATATATATATATATATATATATATATATATATATATACACATATACATACATATACACACACACTACTGAGGCTTCTGGAGTCGTTTTTGTGAGAATCTGAGAATCTTGGCGCATCTGAAAAGCGCCAAATTGGAAATGACCTAACGGGAGAGAGCGCGGTCAATTTACATTTAGTCATTTAGCAAATGCGTTTATCCAGAAACAATGAATCAATTCAGAAGGAAACTGTAAATGTTTACTCATTCATATGACGGACCGCAGCCATACGATTATGAGCCTGCTATGCAGCCAAGTGAGTAACGACAGGCCAGCATTAGACAGAACAACGGTCAGAGACAAATTGAGTTGTGGTGTGATTGGAGAACAGGGGAGGTGTCTTGGTGACAGACCAGTGTTAGCTTAGATATATACACATTAGCTAATGATATGTAACAGAATGTGTTGTGAAGGTTACTTTGGAAAGGTAGGTTACAGACAACAAGTTACCCTATTTGAAATGTAACAAGTAGTGTAACTATTAAATGTAAATGATTAACCAAAAATACATTGCATGGGTCAAAATTATTGATTTTTCTTTTATGCCAAAAATCATTAGGACATTAAGTAAAGATCATGCCCCATGAAGATATTTAGTAAATTTCTTACCGTAAATATATCAAAACTTCATTTTTGATTAGTAATATGCATTGCTAAGAACTTCATTTGGACAACTTTAAAGGCGATTTTCTCAATATTTAGATTTTTTTGCACCCTCAGATTCCAGATTTTCAAATAGTTGTATCTCGACCAAATATTGTCCTATCCTAACAACTGTACATCAGTGGAAAGCTTATTAAGCTCCAGCTTTCAGAAGATGTATAAATCTCAATTTCTTAAGACTGGTTTTGTGGTCCAGGGTTACATTTATGAAAGAAATCAATTAAATCTGTGTGAAAATATTCAAATGTAACCTTCTTTGTAAATGTTAACATTTTCAAAAGTAACTAAATAAGTATACAACTAAGTACACATTTTTTTCCTGAGTAACTGTGAAAGATTACAGTTACATTTATGTTGTAATCAAATTACATAACTTAACAAGCATTTTCACCGGCCATAACTTTGTTGGGAAATTATGTTTTAAAAGTTACTGCATTCTGAAATTTATTTAGATTGATTTCTAGGTCATTTTTTGTCGATTTAAAAGGCATTTTTCCCTAACCGTATAAAATGCATGTATTATCTTTCATATCAAATTCTTACATTTTATTAATAATTTCACTTAATATAATAAGACACTACAGGGCTGTACCAATCCAATGAAATCAGTATTAATAAAAACAATCTTTCCACTGCAGAAGAAACTGATGCAGCTAAAGTGGCATTGAGATGCATTTACACAGACAGTTTAATGAAGCTGAAATGTAGCATGACTGCATTTACAGTGCAAAATTATAACAAAGTTATATAGTTCACCCAAAAATGAAAATTCTGTCATTAATTACCCTCATGTCGTTCCAAACCCGTAAAACCTTCGTTCATCTTTGGAACACAAATTAAGATAATTTTGATAAAATCTGAGAGTTCTCTGACCCTCCGTAGACAGCAATGCAACTGCAATGTTCCCAGGTCCAGAAACGTAGCAAGGCCATCGGTAAAATAGTCCATGTGACCTCAGTGGTTCAACCGTAATTTTATGAAGCTACGAGAATACTTTTCGTGCACAAAGAAAAAAAATAATAGCATAATTTATTCAACAATTCTTCTCTTCGAGTTACCGTCTTCCGCCATTTACCCCAGAACGCAATCAGCGTTGTTTACATTCAGCATGCGCACGCTGTCTACTGAATGTAAACAACGCTGATTATGTTGATTACGTTCTGGGGTACTCTCCAAAATGGCGGAAGACAGTAATTCTGGGAGAAGAATTGTTGAATAAATTGTATTATTATTTTCTTTGTGCACAAAAAGTATTTTCGTAGTTTCTTGAAATTACGGTCAAACCCCTGATGTCACATGGACTGATGTCCTTGCTACGTTTCTGTGTGTTGATTGTGGTTAGGGCTGGGTAAAAAATACTGTTAAATCTCAATTTTAAATCAATTCTCATTTTTACAGAACATTATCAATTCTTAAATCCCAATAATTGATTAGTCTAGCCTGTTTTTAGTTAATGGACAGAACATTGAAGGGCACCTCCCATCCAATAAACCGCAATAAGCATTGTGCTTTGGTACTTTTAATATGAAAAAGTCTCAGATTTCAAATTCTTTCCATTGTATTGCAGTATTTAGGCTAAACAATAAATGCCATTTTGTCGCTGTTTAGTCTGGAGTGACAGATCTCTGTAGCGCCTCAATTCAGCAGACGAGGCGCACATGAAACAATCATCTCCTCCACATTACCAGTTTCAGCACAAAATAAACATGACTAAACATCTGGGGTCCATTCTTCGTACGTCGCTTATTACATCCGAGATCAAATGACACATCCAAGATGATATCATCGCACTAATCAGGATCTGGCTAATTCGGTTCTTCGAATGCACCTGTTGTTGATGATTAGTATGGCTGGATTGAGTTATCTGAGATAATTGCGCGTTCATGGGTTGGTTTAAAAGGGCAGATGTATCGATACTCGAAACCACGATCAGCAGTGCAGTGATTGGCTGGCGGCAAGACAGTAACCTAATGACATCATATAATTCAAAAAGACACCTGTCAAAAAACTTGACAAATTTCTGGACTTTTATAAGGAAACAGCCAAGCGAACAAAACTACATAAATGTTATAATAGATAAATGAAATGTGCGCTGTTTTTAATGTATTTGTATTTTTTTTTACATGATTCCCAATTATTTATATTCACGATTTCTAGTATTTGTACAGGCTATACATTTTACTTCAATGTTGTAATTAGCAATTCATTTAATTTTATCTTTGAAACAGATTTGCTACGTGACAGCATTAATTAAAGTTTCTTAAGGGTCAAGATCATGTTATTTGCATCTCCTGCGCTCCATCAAGCCACTCCCATAATATCTGTCATCACTCAAATTAATATAACGACTCAGATTAACTGCGGAGCATGTGTGTAAGACTCCAATACAGTTATCAATTATTTCATCACTAATAAATCTTTCAATGAGTAAAACTGGCTGTGTCTATAGTATTATAGACTACACAACATTATCTTATTCTCAAATAGATTAAGTTATTATTTTAAATTATTGTCCCTGGACCAGTAGGGTACTCTTGTAATAAAGTAGCGGTGGCTGGGGCAGATATTAAGTATCAATTCTGCTTAAAAAGATGCAATCTAATCCTGTTGACATGAAATAAGCCTGCTCCCGAGCAGGTTTAAGCTTACGGACCTGTTGCTATGACAGCAAGTCTAGGATGAGCTTGGAAGAACCAAATGATCCAAGATCAAGCAAAATCGGCAACAATCAAATCCAGCTGAGTTAGCGACGTATGAAGAACGGACCCCTGAAGGTAAATTAAAAGAAAGAGTACAAATTTTACAATTCGTATGGTGTCTCATGTAATCACTCAATCAGTGTTTCAGTCAATATAACAGCTTATAAACAATGTCACGTAATGTCACATTTACCTCAGAAAAAACATATTTGGTGACCATAAACTCATTATACACATGAAAAAATACTATAGTAATTTATGGAAAATACTGCAGTGTTTTTGAACCATACTATAGGAAAGTACTTGAATTCATTTGTTGAGATAATTCTATAGTTGTGGTAATATAGCAACTATAGTAATATAAACAAATTACCCAATACTGTACTAAGTTTTTCTACAACTATAGGGTATATTATACTACAATACACTACAGTTTACTGTAGTAAAAACTAAAGTATACTACAGTATTTATTAGTTTATCAGTTCAGTATAGTTAATACTACAGTATGCTGTAGCATTCATTAAAGTGTTTTAAATACTATAATATATACAGTATAATTCACTTTACTATAGTATGGTTCAAAAACACTATAGTATTTACAATAAATTACTATAGTATTTTTTCATGTGGGTATAGTCAGCTAAAACCAACTGTAGAGAGGGCCATATGCACCATATAACACATTCATTATAATTTTTACTGTTCTTCAATGTTTAATTTATGCTTGAATAAATCCATCAAGTTTTATGACAGCCACCATTTGAATGTTTATAGCCTATTAAAAAAGACAAATTGAAGTAGAAATATTATGTAACTGTAAACTGTAACTGTAATTTGCTGTCTATGGAGGGTCAGAGAGCTCTCCGATTCCATCAAAAATATCTTAATTTCTGTTCCGAAAATGAACGAAGGTCTTACAGGTTTGGAACGACATGAGGGTGAGTGATGAATGACAGAATTTTCATTTTTGGGTGAACTATCCTTTTAAATGAGTAGTTCAAAAACACGAATCATTCAGTAACGAAACACTGCTGTGTGTTGCTCAAGAGATGCGCGGCTGTTCTGCTGTGATTTTTGTTTGGAACTATTTTCGTTAACCAAATGAGCCAAAACATTGAAAATATTGTACTATATATTAGCTACTCGTTTGAACTCTTATATAAAATCAATGTCAGATTTGCAATCGTGGTTTTCAGGGATGTGCCCTTATAATATATTTTATTATAGTGCATGTAAAAATGAAACTATCATTTTTAAAAGTTCTGTCCGTACATTAACCCCCACCCCTCACACACGCATACTTACTCCTGTCCCACTCACTTTTTAAAACTAAGAGCAAACTAAGAGTAGTAGGCAAGCCTTGGGACATACTATCACATCACACAACTGTGTCTTTAACGGACCGCTCTGTTGCATCTGTTACACACGCCCTTTTACTGTAAACTGGCCTGTCAATCATCTTGTCACCGTTAAAATCCTCCACATTTCATTTCATTTAACTTCGAAAAGTAGCAGCTCGTTGATCTGCTAGTCGCGGGTCTTTCATGCGGAGAACTCTGCTCATATTTTCTGCATAATGATGCATTTAAAAGTTAACAAAACTTTTAGCAACTTTTGATAAGTGACTCAAACGATAAAAGGGCACACATTTTTCATCTAAATTATACAAGAGGAAACCAAAGATGCTTAGCAGTACACACATCACGTGAATTAAGTCAGCTGCAATTTGCAATTGTTCAATTTAATAATAATAATTGAATAACTGTTCATTTATGATACACCTTGTTAGTAGGTTGTACCTGTGATTGTTGATCAGTTAGTAGCCTACACTGTAAGAAAAATATCTAGAAAAATGGAAAAGCTAGTAATTTTCCAGGACATTATCCGTTGTAACCCTGTAACCCAAAATAGGCTACAATGCATAATTTAAAATGCAGGTAAAAAACCTGTGAAAAATCAATACATAAAATTCCTTCACATTAACAGAGAAGATCGTGCCATATTTTTACGGACTTTTCTTAAGAGTGTAACAGACTAACTAACTTATAATAATGCTTAAAACTATAATTGTTCACAATGTGTAGTTTTACTAGTTAATAATAATAATAAAAATATTCAAAAAAATGTTCAATAAAAAAAGTGTTCAATAATTCAATGTATTTAAAAATAGTTATTTTAATATCATTAAACAAATCTAAATTAACAAAATATATTTTATGCTGCAATTTGATGTAGTGACACATTTCTGCGTCGTAATTACGTAATGATGTCATCGCGCAATGACATCACAATGTCATTTAGCAACTTTTAGCAACAAAGCAACCTTCCTTTAGCAACTTCCCCTGAAAATTAGTTGGCATCACTGCCTGAAATAGTAGACCATCCGGGGACTTTTGGCACACTCTTTTCAACATACTATGCTTTGGGACACACTTATTGTAATCTCACATACTATTTAGGATGGATAGTGTGAACATTGGGACGCAGGGAAAATTACGCCACTGATGACCATCATGTCTCCCGGCGGCGGCGGACGAACCACAGGCTGACGGCGGACAGGGCGGACCCGATGAATGTGCTGTGTGCACCGAAGGAACCGCACCAGCTCTGAGTCTCACTTGGTTCTTGCTTTTGCATCCCATGTTGAACTCCATCAGATCGTCGGGACGATAATCCTCTTGTTTAAAGTGAACGCTACACACCACCGAGTTTTTCGAAACAGATGCACTGGTGAAGTCCCGTCTCTTCACTTGCACAAAACGCACCCAGGCACGGAAGATAGCACCGTGCCTTTTCTTGTTAGGAAACCTGTGGACTCGATGTCCTGACAGGCCGGAGTTTGTGCAACCTCCACAAACACAATAATTTACCATGACGATGATAAACTGAAATAGAAAACCTACCGAAAACACACTGACTTACGACCACTTCTACTGAACACCAGCCTACTCTCTGGCTGCACTGAAGCCGAGCAAGGCAGAGCCCGGCAAACAACTCCCTCTCGTGACGTAAAATGACGTAAAAATTGTGAGACTGTAGCCTGCGTCCCCATGTGCATACCATCCATCCTAAATTCTATGTGACAGTAGTAATTTAGGGCAGATAGGGTGGATAGTATGCACATTGGGACCCAGGGTGTCACTTTTTCTACCAGATTTGTGCCCTCGTGTCTTGTTTTTTTACATCCTGCATTAACTTTTCATATGGTATTTTCATACAAGGTAAAATATTCATTTTGTAAAAAAAATTTGTTCTTTAAAATGATAGTTAGCCTACCCAAAAATGGTCATTTACTTACCCTCAAGTTGTCCCAAACTTGTAGAAATGTCTCTCTTTTGCTGAACACAATATTAGTTAGTTTAAATAATGCAGGTAACCAAATACTAATATAGTTATATATATATATATATATATATATATATGACATATTTAATAACAAAAAACAAACAAACGTGTATAATAACAACACTACTGCAAG
>JAFVLL020032334.1:0-21029 GCA_021397915.2 Tor tambroides | reverse complement strand
ATAACTATTTCAGTTATATTTATTTTTTAGATATTTTAAAGTGAGACTGCATGCACAAAAGAACTTTTTGTGCAAAATGCATGTCATTTTAACTGATTGTTTATTTGATATGTCAACTTCTAATATACAACTTAGCAGCATATGTTAAAAAACAAAAAAAAGACTCCGTTTCATTATCTTTTTTTTTATCCAAAGAAATGCAGACTTGTCCATAGTAAGAAATCCTGGAGTGGTTAGGTTGCAAAAAGAAAAAAAACAAAACAAAAAAACAATATTCATTTTATGGTAGATACACCAGCCACTGTATTTAATGCCTCTTGTACAAAGATAATGTCAATGTCTTTAGTGTTTCATTATGATACAAAGAATGTGCAGAAACCCCACTAAATATTACTTGTGTGTAATGTGGCATTGCATAAAACTCAGCATTGTCCTCTAAACGAAATCCATACAACCATATGCACCTTTTGAAATGTTTTCTGACATCAGCTGCTTGTCAAATATAGTTTTTCATACACTTGATCACAAAAAACACTGTACAGTCTCATAACTACTATCCAATTAAACATGGAAAATACAATGACAAAACACTTGCTTTCCATCCATTGGAATCTCTATCAATATCCTAAAGGCCGATTTAATGGCATCCAGATTTTGTAGAAATAGTCAGAGAACCATCTAGGAGAAACCCAAGATTCCTTCACTCCGCAAAATTTGGTGTGCGCTTATGCCGAGCATCTTATTTCAAAGTCAGGGCCTGAAGTCCGAGTCACTGTCTGAATCAGTGTCATTGGGTGATTTGTCTCTCTCCAGGTGCAGCTCTCTGACAGTAAGGATACGTGTGAGCATGCTGTCCAGAGCCTCATCGCTCAGAGAGGTGGTCGAGAACCACATGGGACTGTTGGGTACACAGGAGCGCTCGGGGCTCAGGTAAAAGTCGGTTGTGCGTTGCCTCACGCTGGGTGAGCTGGATGGATCGCAAGACAGTATTTAACAGGGCAGCATAATTATGACAAACTTGTTATAGCAGAATACATTTATTCAGCAAGAATGCATTAAATTAATCAATGGTGGCAGTAAAACATTTCTAAAGTTCAAATTTTAGTTTCAAATAAATGCTGTTCAACGGAACTTCAAACAAACTTACCATTTTGAGAGATAGAACTCATACAGCCTGACAGGACAGCGAAGAGGATTTTCTGCATTCTCCTTTATCTCATATACACTGTCATTTTCATCCTCCTCTTCCTTCCTTTTCTTTGCAGGGACTCCGACTGAATTAAACGAAAAAAACAAGTGATATATATACACACACAACAAGAACTCAAACATGCAGTCAAGCTAAGACAGTAAAACTGACCACTGACCCATGCTTGTGTCCTCTTTGGGGGGATAGAAACGCAAACAGGCCACTTTTGTGTTGCCCCTGCTCCGAGAGCAGCGTACAACATGGCCAAAAGAGAGGAGACGGTGCTGCTCTGCTGTCTTGTAGTTGAAGTACTTGGTGAAGAAATAGAGCAGTGTGTTGAGCAGCACACCGGGTGAAAACGCCCCCAGCTGCTTACAGTCCCACAGATACTCCTCCTCCACACGAGAATGAACGTAACCTGAACAAACACACAGACATGTTAGTAGAGCAGCAGCCAAAACAAGATAGTCACATGTTTGTGTTTTAAATTACTCACCACTGGGCAAAATAGTTGGTTTCCACCCTCTGAGTATGTTGCTCAGTTCCTGGCAGAATTTGGTGTAGAAGACGTCTGCGAAGATGTTCTCCATTCGATTGTTCTCAAACAGGTACTGCAAACATGAACGAAGAGCTAAATCAAATAAACTATATACAACATGACTGAATGTGTTCAGTTTGGGTGGTTTCTTCTCAATTTACCTTCTGGATGCCCAAGCAGAGATAAAAGATGCTGTCAGGGCTGTATTTCTCTCCGTTGGGTCGGCGAACTTCAGAAATGAACTTGCAGAGGCCGTAGCTTATTTCAGCAGTGCAACACTTCAACAAGTCCTCCTTTAGTGTCATACTGCGTGCTACGGATGAAGAGGAAGTGTTTAGTGCTTAAATGACATATTGAAGATTCTGTAGTTTAACTGGTAGAGAATGATGCAAGCATAAGGCTAAGGCTCCATTCCCTGTGAACGCAAAAAACTATACCTTGAAAAACACATTAAAGAAATAGTTTACCACAAACTGAAAATTTGCTGAAAATGTACTCAAACTCGGCCATCCAAGATCTAGATGAGTTTGTTTCTTCATCAGAACAGATTTGGAAAATTTTAGCATTACATCACTTTCTAATGAATGGATCCTCTGTAGTGAGAGTGAGAGCCCAAACACCTGATACAAACATCCCAATAATCCACAAGCAATTTGTTTGTAATAAACAAATCCCTCACCAAGGATTAATTCATCATGATTTTATAATATTGCTTTGTCCAGTGAAAAAGTTGTCTTGTCTGTATCAGGAGAGAAATATATGCACAGAACACACATATGCACTGTTTACAAGTGAAAATGGTCTGAAATGTGTATTTTTGTGAAGAAAAACAGGGGAAGGGCTTTTTCAGTGGAGGAACCATTATTATGCATTATGGACTTGTATTTTGGCCAGAATTGATGGTTTAAAATGTCTAATTGATGGATTTGTTTCTTACAAACATGCAGCTTTTCACATCACAATACATTAATTGATGGACTGGAGTCATGTGGATTACTGTGATGTTTTTATCAGCTGTTTAGACTCTCATTCTGCAGAGCAACCATTCACTGCAGAGCATCCATTGGTGAGCAAGTGTAATAGTACATTTTTCCAAATCTGTTTTGATAGGGGGGAAAAAAAAAAAGGTAGTTCATTTTAAATGGCGAAAATGTCTTTTGTGAAGAAATGCTGGATAAAAAGAGACCTACAGCCAAATTTGGGAGTCTCCATGTTGGGTTGGGCGTTTCTCCAGCGTACCCATTCCTTCCAAGCATTTACAGCATACTCGTGTTGCAGTTTTGAGAGGTAAGAGAGGTTGTCTAGTGCTGATTTGACTGGAACAACAGCCGCACTCTTACGGCCCTACACGCCAACAAAAAACAATCCACAAAAATATAAAGCAGCACAACTGTTTTCAAGATGATGATAATCATAATGCTTATAATCGTAATGGCTGCTAAATGCTTTGCCATCACAGGATGAAACTACATTTTAAGAATATATTTAAACCCAAAATAGTTATTTTAAAATGTAATGATATTTTTATAATATTACTGTATTTTTGATCAAACAAAGACTTGGTGAGTTCTTTTGAACAGTGGTGTATATTTAGTACATTTGAACAGTAATGTACATTTAATCTGTATAATGTTGAAAATGTTAGTATATCCCTGCACTTACAACTATACCTTATTCATGTGCAACATATTGAAGAATCAAGTACAAATTATCAGAACAACATTAAAGATGGAGGCCACAGCTTATAAACCTCAATAAAGTGGTCTGGTTTGCACATGCTACCATCATGATAAAATGAAAATGGGTTTTAAAGCAATCACATGACAGTACTGACTGATAAAACGGGATTCAGCTTTATTTAGGTTTAGGCTCATTTATCAGAGTCACATACAATTTTAAATTAAAATATAATACACTATATGTTCGAGCTTATGTATCACAATATTAACAGTTTGGATAATCAACAGTCTGAATAATTGAGATACTCTAAAGAGTTTCTAACGAAAGACAAAATCAGGTTTTCGAATTTAGCACAATCCATTAAATCAAAATATTTAGATGTCGTCTTCTGCTTTTGTCTTATCATGTAAAAGCTTGTGGCCAACATTGTTTCTCGGTGAGCGCAAGAACTCATTGACTCGGTCTTTGATGCGTTTCCGGTCACTGTTGGTTATGTGAGGGAACCTCTGGGAAACAGTCTTAATGATAAAGTGGCGTAGGTTCACAGGCAATGCAAATTTGCCCCTCGCACCATCCCAGTTGGTATTGGAGGCCCACTCCTTATACTTCTTCTGGGGTAAAACAGCACGGAACAACAAACAACCATAGCGATCCGGCCGCCTCCGACTCTGCGTGAACAGAAGCTCCAGCTGCTTCTTTGAGGGAAGACGAATCTCGAGATCAGGATGGCAACATGGTTCTATTTGTTGACTGTCTGCATCGCTACTCTGGGCAACAGCATCCTCGCTCTTAGAGTCCTCCACTGGGGTTTGTGCCGAGTCAAGCTTGCTCCTCGACGTCTGTGTTGTCACCTGTGCCTCTTTCAGCTGCAACACAACAGCCTTGTGGGCCTCGACGAGCCCCTTGTGAATGCCTTTCAAATCTCCTAGAGCAGTCTTGGTGACGTCATAAACTTCCTTACAGTGACGCAGCTCCCGCTTTAGCCCTTCAATCATGGCGTCCCGTTTCGCCAGCTCAGGATTGAAGTCCTCCACCACATTCTGTCCCTGATGTCCAGAGCTTGAAACGTGAAGACTTAACAACTCCACAGATACGAATGCGCATGTGGGCGAAACAGCCTTGGTGGAGCAGGAAAAATAGGGCTGTCAATCGCGATTTATTAAATTTTTTTTGTGTTGAACGCAAAAAGGTAATCAGTTCCTTTTTAAGGAATGATTATGTGTTAAAACTATGTAAATCTGCAATAAGTAATGCACCCCTTTATGGACTTAACACACATTTAAAGATAAAGTCAACTGCATTAAAAACTAAATTAATGGCTATAAACATTTAATAGCTCTTTTACTGCAGCTGCGTGAACAACCAACAAAAATGCAAAGCTTGTTGGGGCGGTGCGAAAATATGTTCAGCATTCTGAAATTTTATAGCTACAGTGCCATGCTTAGAGTTTAGAGCAGAAAAGATTTTTAGGATAAAAAGGCCCTAATTATCCCAAACTTAGTAGCATTGTACACTAATTTATAGGGATGTAATGGTACACAAAAATGACAGCTCAGTATGTACCTCAGCTTTGATGTCTTTGTTTGGCATGTTTTCGGTACAGCGAATTAAACAGTAGATTACTGAAAAAAACTGTTTATCTTTTAAAAAAAGTCTGTCAATATTGTGTACCATGTCAACAAGCAAGACCATGCAATTTATGATGCTGCTGTTATTGGGGAAAGTGCATAAACTTTGGGATACAAAATATTTTAGTCAGAATTATTGCACTCGCATTCTAATCTGCTCTATTTGACGTGTGGGTGTGTGCCGGCACTTTCATTGAAGACTTGCTGCCAGGATAATCCTTTATATAAAATGGAAATACTTGTGATTTTGTAATATTTGCAGGTAAGCATACAACTGTAAGAAGTTATGCTCTTAAGAAAATGTACCTCAAATTCATTCACCACATGCATCTGAAAGCTCAACTCTCAGCTTGAAATTACGTTCTACACAGAGAAATTCTGCACGTGAAATGATTAAAACTGTATTAAATTGTTCTTTTTGAAATACGTGTACCATTATACCCCTACTAGTAATTAACAACAGTTTTGAAATTCCAAACAAAAATTAGGCTCCTCTCTCGCTCTTTTTTTTTTTTTTTTTTTTTTGGAAATGACAAAAAAAAATTCTGTTTCTGAAAGTTTAGAACAACCTCACCAGGTATATTTTGCTCAATGTAATGTGTTGCATGCCAAAATCTTGTCAGTGGCTGTGGTTCATCCAGGTATTAATTAATAATATCTGAGATAATTCACTCAGTTTTTAATTGCTTCCCTTTCCATGCATCTGACAGCAGCAGAACAAGTGCCATAATGAAGGCTTGGTTAAGAGGGAGGGGCTTAGAGTGTCAGTTCTACAACACTTATTTGAAACAAGTGCCTCCTCTCATTTTCTCCTTTGTGACATTTGATGGACACCTGTTGCTGCTCCACCTGTCCTCTGAAAATGACATTGTGGCAAAATGATAGGAATATTCCTACCATGTAGTGACATTTTGCATAACGATAGAAATTCTTTTAAAATAAAGCAGTAGAAAAAATAAACTGGTTTATATCACAAAAGCCTAATATGATGTTTTCCTGTATTCCAAAAGTTAAAGTGTTATATAGTGGACATTATGGTGGCAAGTCAAGAATGATTCTGCTTTAGCTGTTCTTACCCGTTTCTTCTGAGGGAAGCCATCATGTTTTCTCTTTCGAGATCTCCGTTTGCCAGAATCTGTTGCCTCCTTTTGTGCTGGCTCTCTGAAAAGTTCAATACTCTCTGAAATATGAAAGGATAAAGATGCGTGAAATATTGATGGAAGATAATAAAAAATTGAATTGTGTTTATGTTTACACCTCTTAACCACAGCTGAGGCTCTTACCAATTGGGAAATCTGTCTCCAAGTCCATCTGTGGCTCTTCTGTTGAGGTGGATATGGGGGTCAGTGTGGCAGATCTGGATGGAGGAGGCCTCTCAGGCTCAGGGGTTTGATCCCACGTCTGGGCAGAAGACACAGAGTCCTCCTCCCAACTCAAATTGCTGGACAGGGCTTCCAGATCAAGGTCATCTATTATGTTACTAGTCTGATCTGAATAACAAAACAGGAGGCTTGTGAACAAAAAGAAAATAAGTGTGTGTGTGTGTGTGCACCTGCAATTTCTTATTACATCTCCTAAAGTATTAAGCCTGTGCAGTGCCCAAACAACCCAAGTTTTGTTCAATCAGTGTTACCAGTAACAATGATGCTTTTCTCTTTCTCTGCATCCTCAGCCACCATCTCTGCCATCATGATGAGGTCGGCCTCCAGAGGATCATCAGGGATCTTCTCTTTGATTTCCTGAATGGTCTTCACAATGCGCTCAGCACTGTCCAGAGTGGTGGGGAAGAACAAGGGCACCGGAACCTGCATAAACAGACAGAGACACGTGATGACGCAAGTATATACTAATGGTGTAATCAGAAGAGTCTTTGGGATGCCTGTGAATCTAATCTATGATCTGCAATTCATTTGAAACGATTCGATTGATTCAAGATTGAAATACTTTTTTTATACACGTCGATTTTTTTTAATGATTGAATTTCATTAATTTTCACTACAATTTTTTTCTTCTAGTTTCAGTTTTTGTTTTAATGTATAACAGCATTACATTTCTCAGTAGTCAAGTGTTGTTTTAGTCATGATACTAATATTTTATTTTATTTAAAATTGAGTGATACAATGTTAGTTCTTTTTCAGTTAACAAATATTTTCATTTAGTTTCCCTTAACAATGAAAACATTGTAACACTCAATAGATCAATGTACTGATCCTGGTAGCAAATATGTACATAGCTTTAATCGCTTCAATAATCAAAGATAAGGATAAGGACAAGTAGGGAATAATAATATGGACAGAAAGAGGTAGAGATACACACCGGAAGCGGAAGCCCCACAGACTTAGGAGTGTATTGTGTGTAGAGGTTCATGGGAAGCGGAACATAGATTGGCACTGGCACAGGCAGCACTATCACGGAAGGTCCATCTAGAGGACAAAAGACATGCACAACATTTATAACAAGAGTCTCCTCTCATTGACTACGTTTACATGCGCACGAATAATGCGATTATTTCCAATAATCAGAGTAAGGACTTAATCGCATTTTGATGTTTACATGTCAAGAGCAAAGCTCTTACTCCCGTTTACATGCAATTTCTATTATTCTTATTACTCGCTAAGAATTGTGGTTAATTTTTTTACTACCATTATTCACATACCCCACTGGATAGCACAAATGATGGACTCGGAAAAAGCAGTTGTGTTACTGGCCGCTGTTTTAATTTATTTACGTCTGATGCATAATGAAGTTGTATGGCTGTATTCCACGCTTTTTCGGTGCCATAGAAATGTGATGGAATTTATTTGCCTATACACTGCTGTCGCGTTCTGCTCGCCGTTTCTGGATGAGGGTAAGGAACAGAGGCTTTGTCAGCTAGTTGTGTTTTCCCCAGAATGCGATGCTTTCTTCCCCGTCATCGTTTCTTATGCTGCATTCACGTGCTATCGGAATTATCGTAAATATGAGCTTCCTAGTGGTGGACATGAACAGGCTTAGAGGCCTTATATGGCCAATTTCCGACGAAAGAGACTCGTATTTTGTAATTCCGATAACTAAATGAATCAGACATTAATCTCCATATGTATTATTACAGGTGCGTGTCACGTTATTCATGTATGTCACAAGCGCATGCGCACTTTGGTCAGAGCGGCAATACTGCGATTAATGTGTTTACATCATAGGTTTACATGCCTGTATATTTCGATTAAAATCGGCGTACGCCACCTATGTTAATACGATTATGCTTGCTGCGATTATGAGTTTAATCGCATTATTTAAATCGAAGTATTGCGTTTACATGAGGTAAAGATTAATCGCAATATTGTCAAAATCTCATTATAATCGCATTAAGAGGGTCCATGTAAACGCACTCACTGTCTCCTTTGTGATGGGTTAAGGCTAGAAGGGATACAAATGGCGCTACTGGGCATGCACACATCAATACAGCTTAATTTTTGTCACACTGTAAAACAATAATTACTATTTTTGCATGATTGTAAGGGGTAGGTGTAGACGTTAATGAAACAATCTAATAGGTAGAAAATTTAATTTCATTGTTAGTTTCCACTCGGAGCTGCATCCCTTCTAGCCACAACCTTTGTGATGTTTGATGGACACCTGTTGTTGCTCCACCTTTATTCTCCACCTGTCCTTTGAAAATGACATTGTGGCTAAATGCAAAGTGATTGGATAGAACAATAGAAAGATAGAAATGCTTTCAAAATATAGCAGTAGGAAAAAATAAACTTTATATCACCAAACCCTAATATGATAAAATGTTTTCCTGTATTGCAAAAGTTCAAGTGTTATATATTGGACATTATGGTTATTCAAGAGACACATGATGACGCATATGTAAACGTCAGCATATGCAATGCCCAAAAGAAACATGTACTCGCTAGTACCTGTTTGTGTGTTCATGTCGCAGACATTGGGTTTACAGGATGTGCCTTTGTTCTGACTTAATGGTTTACACAGCAAGGCTTTGTTCTTCAGGATTCGAGGTGCTGGCGCAGAAGCCTTCACGCTGTCTGTCTGTGTACTGGCTGCCTGACAACACAGAGAACGATTGATAATAGGTTGGTTTTCATACACATACACAACTTCAGCTGGTTTATTGATATTGTGAAAAACTCACATTTCCTGAACTTTTCGCTGTAGCAGCTGGAACAGAGGCTGAGGAAACAAAAAGGTAAATTTGAGAAATGTGCCACAAAAAATAGTTGATTTATACCTCATTTCGCAAAAAAACAAAAGAAAAAAAATGAAAAATTTAATTATGCAACTAGCATCATGCTTAGGCACTGATATTAAAATTCTGACAGATCTGATTAGCTCAATTACTTTAATGTTATGGCTATGTTATGAAGAATATAGATATTCATTTTGAAATTTGCTCAAGATTACATTTATTTATAGGTTCTAGTTAGTTTTTTTTAGTTATTAAATTAAATGACTGCTAGTCAATGGCAAAAGTAATACAAATGCAAAAGAGAAATGAGCATGCACATAATCCATTATAATCTGATAGTAGATATAGCCAATAAATTCAATTTCTATAATAATAATAATAATAATAATAATAATAATATAAAAAATACTAATTAAGATACATTCATAATTTAATAAAAATATTACAGATAAATTAAAATCTCATAAAATATAGTATACACCGTGCATCCCTAAATATACAGAGATGATAAGGAGGTAAATAGAGGTTAGTCACCTTGCAGAACGCTGTTCCCCAAAACACCTGGCTGTCCATTGGATGCACTTGAGAGTGATATAACACTGGCAATGACCGGTGTGGCCTCTTTAGTTACCAGTGGTGTGCGATTAACTGTAGTTTGAGGGCCTGGAGACGGTGCTGGGCTCGTCCCTGAGGAAAACAATCACCGAAAGATTAAATACAGACATAAAAAGATAAGATACAGAGACAAAAGGGACAAATATCCCCATAAATCTACAGGAAGACATACCTTGTGCAGACAGAGGTTTGTTTGCAATTCTGACTGCCCCAGTGGTTCCCTGCAGACTGCAAAAGAACATCAAACACTGCAAGCTGCAGAAGTGCTTGATCTCACCCAGCCATTTCACAGTCTCCGTCATCTTCTTAGCCTGCCTGCACATGGAGCACTTTATTTCCTGTCAGAAATGTACTCGCTGTTAGTTGAAATCCACGGCATAAAGTCTTAAAAGTAATGTTGCAGCATGAAACAGCCTCATACATTGTTTCTCTGAATAATCCAAAAGAGATCAAGTATTACCTCACGCATTAATAAGGTGTGTTGTGATGAGCATAAGCTCCCACAGAACTCCTGCTCTACGTTATCAGTAACTTCAGTCACTAGAGTCTGAGCCGATCCGCTACAGTAAAAGCAGTTGTGACAATGTTTCTTCCCCCAGCGCTTCACCAGGTCATGCTTATACAGTAACTTGCATCCTGTACAGGGATGAACAAGTAATTGTGACATCATAACCCACAACCTGGGATCAAGACATGCATGTATGAAGCAAAAAGAAAACAATGCTAATAATATCTTTATTTTGCTCTTAGTTCTTACCCTCACTGCAGAAAGAGCGGTCAATCTTGTTTATCCTTTTCACCTCCTTGACAACTTTATCAATCTTACAGTATTCACAGCGAGCCATGACACTGTTGATCTGTTTGAACTCCTCAACACAACTGTTATCACAGAAAGCGTACATTTTCCTCTGAAAAGTCAGGAAAACATGCAACCAGTTTAGGGTCAACTTCTCATCGCTGACAATTACAAACTTCTGTTTAAATTATTAAACTGTAAGAATGTTAATTATAAACTTTACAATACAAATATAGATGTGTGTTATATCAGGAGACCTATCAATTTTGGCCAAAAAAATTAGACTTTTTAATGTTAAAGTTATTGATACTGGTCTAATAAGTAAAATATGCTAATATATTTAAGACTTGTAATTAATAAATTCCATACCACATTATTTCTAGCTGCTCTACTTTTTGTTAAACAAAATTAAATAAAATTAATATTTACATGAAGAATGCAAGATTTCTTACTTTTCCTTTAATTTGGTAACCAGCTTCACAAAATGTAGACTGCTATCTAATAAATGGCCAATATATCAGTATATCGGCTTTAAAATAATGATTATCAGTAATCAAGAGTACCTTGAACTCCATCAGCTCTGGTCTGTGGAAGAACGACTTCAGACACTGAGAGCAGGGGATCTTGGTGACTGTCTGCACCAGACCACTGGAAGTACTGGTCTTCGCTGATGAGCTAGACTCTGAGGGAGCAGGTTTGGGGGCAGCAGGTTTTGGGGTAGATGTGTTGTTGCTTGTAGAGGTTACAGTGTTTACCGTCATGACAGGTTTTATCTTACTGAAGGACTCCTGAAGTCAAAAAAAAAAAAATCAAATAGCTCTACTTCTGTGAATAACATATCTTGGTATCAAGTTGGTATGATTCTTCAGTGAAATGTCAATGTCTGCAACATACTTTTGTTTAAAATTCCTCAATGGTCGTGTAAAACAACACCCTTTTTACCATGTCAAAAAGCTCTGTTCACACTTCACAGCAACCCGTTTCGGTGTATGGCTCTTTAAATGATAATGCGCTGCCGCTCACCCCTTCCCTCTCTTTTCAGCAAATACCACTCGCCATTCCCAAAATAAAAGCTGTGTTCGGCTTGAAGCTGTGCTGGGCTGAGTTCCTCAAACCCATCGTTAGCAAACTATGGTCGTTAGTTCCATTGAACTCTATTGGTAATGACAGAACTTTTGGGAAACGCACGTGGCTCTTGCGGTACTTTGATGTCATACACCGATCAGTCTGCACAGCGCTGCTTCAAGTCGAACACACCTAAAGCCTTTTCATAAAGTAATATCTTTTGGACAAAAGAACTATTATTTCACAGAAATCCCAAGCCACTACCATTAGGGCATTTAAATATATTAATAGGGAAGGTGATTTGCAAATAATTATAACAGGGTTTTTCCTGGCTCCAAATGAGGCGGAGGTGGTATCATCCTGATCATGTGTATACAACGTACCCACCCTTCAACTGGCTGAAACAAACACTTTTTACACGCAACGTATTTTAGGTGTTATAATAATTATATTATTGAAGAAAAATGACAATTATAAAGTTGTGTTTTATTTTCTCTCACCATATGTTTTGTTACCAAACTCTGTGTTGTAGCATGACTAATTATTTGAATGCATAAACACAACTTAATTTATCAAATCAAATATATTCTTAAGATAGCCTTGTTTTCTTTTTCCTCAGAAATTCTGTGTTGTGTATCTGGTTATAAAATGAAGGCATAAAACATTAATTTAACTGATCTTTAAATTATTGAAAATTAAACTGTTTTTTGGCAAACAAAGGGGATTTACTATTGAAATTAAAACATGGAAGAAATGTTGTGACCATTCCTTAGAAATAAGGTTTTCATAATTTTAGTAGCAGCTGCATTCAGCTGAACAATAGTAATATTTCTGCTGCAATTTTTTCAGTTTAAACCAAACTTTTATTTTGACGGGTTGCCGTGAATACCTTTAAATTTCTGTGTGTATATGATATGACACAAGTATTACTAAAAAGAAACGGTAAACTGCTCATGAAGTGACTCTCAGAGCAGTTCTGGAGATGTTGTTCGTGTATTTATGTCCTCACTGCGATGGCAGACGCTGAAATCACCGCAAACGTCAGGTGCGCTTCAGTAAGGAAACCGCGCGTCTGTGCCATTCATTCATACAGAGATATAATCGCGCAATATGTTAATACTCATCAGATTGCGTAAATCAGTGGAAAATGAATAGAAATGATGATTGTGTGTAAAGAAATATCAAGTAAACATATAAAAATATCAGTTATTTTGATATTGATAGTTATTTTGAATTGGAGTTTTGAACTAAAAACTCTAATGGACTCTACAAAACACCTGGATTGCTTACGAGACGTTGTCACTACAGCAGCTCGAGCGCGGAGATGGCGGCAGACAGCATACAACTGGCTGAGGGCGGGAATATGCTAATACGGGACGGTCTGCCAGCGATCGTGGGCGGGGTCTGCTCAGAAAATCAAAACATGGATTTTTGTCATTGTAGGGTGGTTGTGTCCACACACTGCTAAGACATTTATATGCAAACACCACGTAAAAGAGAATTTTGCATCCGATGTCCCCTTTGAATTAGAGAGATCAGTAACTGTACCTGATATGATACTACGCACGAAAAGGAGCAGAAGTTTTGGATGGTTCCATCAGACATGGCTAGATGATACTGAGGCACTAGTTTAAGCTTGCAGCTGTTGCATTCCACTGGAGCACCTTGTTGACATGCAAACAAAAAGGACATTTGAGTATACTTCAAAAAGAGACGATCATTAAGAATGCTGAATCTTAGTAAACAGCTGGTTGTGTTACCTGAAGAACTGACAGTCTGAACTTTATTCGCTGTGACACAGGAAGTTGAACAGAAAAGCTCCCTGACACCTTCTGTGTTTGGACTGTCCACCATTTCTGCAACCGGGCGCATTGTACGACAAATTCTGCAGGCGACAGGCTTCAAACTTTTCTACAAAGATGATAAATTTATTTAATAATGACTTTCAACAAATTATTGGACCATTATTTAGTTATTCACTTGCCATTACCTTTTTGAAGCCTATGAGGCAGTTTTGTTTGCAGAACTTCATAAGACTGCCCTCTATCTGCAGAGATGGACACTGACTGTCTGTGCCATAGCAATATCCTCCACAGTTCACACAGCTGTTCAAGTTCAGCTTATTGGAGGAGCGGAACTGGTTGAAGCAGCTGTTGCTGCACAGCTTATGGATGGAGCCCATTAAGTTCACTTCGTGAGTGTAAGTCTATGAGAAATGCAATTGCAACATGCAACATTTCAGACCTTTTAAAGACTTTATTTCTATATAGACCTTATAGGCACCCACACAGAATTGTCAGACAAATAAAAGTAGTAAGACATTAAGAAATAATGTTCAGAACAATAGTGTTTTCTACAGAACTATAAAAAAAAAAATTTAAAAAAAATGTAAGTGTATGACAAAAACATCCAGTCAGTTATGAAACTGAATATTTTTTCTTCCAAATCAACACTCAAAGTTGAAAGACAGCAAAAAAACAGATTTTTAAGAACTTAAGCAGCATTGATAGGATTTGTTTCTTGAGCACAAAACCAGCTAATATAAATGAATTCTATATGGAAATAAGACATGCGGTAATAAAACACCAGTAAACCTTGTACACCAGTTTCGAATACTGGATTTCATAAGCCAGCACACCTTTGTTACAACATGTTGTGAGAATCATCTCGTCCTTTCATTCACATAAAACAAAACATTGATTTAACTTCTGTGCAACGTTTTTTCCCCACTGTTTTGACATTATTTCACATCAGGTTGGTAAAGAACTATCAATCTAGATGCGACTATGAGGAAACCTAAAGAGATAACGTAAGAAAACAAAGAAAGAAGGTATTTGTTTGCAGTTTATTTACAACCGTGTACAATATAATAAAAGAAAGACAGAAGGTCTAAACCACATTTTTGAGCACACAGTCACAGAGCTTTGTGCCATTCCTGGAAACAATTCCTTGTCAGCTGAAGACACAGGTGCACGTCGCACGCCTGGCATTTCCAAGGAGTTTGCTTCTTCTGTCCATTCACTGCTTTGCAGTGCACACAGATTCGCCGACCACTAGAGGCGACTTTCCTGGCATCAGTGCTCAGCGGACCTCCTGGAACGGGCACATGGTCACTGCTGGCCCGTTTCTGTGGGATTTTCGGTGACACGCCACAGAGCTCTGCAATTAGCTGCTCCATAAACACCTTGTGGGTCATGTTGCCGTATAGCTCCTTGTGAATTGTGTAAGAGTTGGTGGCTGCAATGTCCAAGAAGTGTAAGAAGATCTTTCGGTACCACTTCAAGGTTTTGTGCTGTGTGGTGTAGTATTGCAACAGCTGATCGGACAGGTCAACGCCCCCCATGTACTGGTTGTATGCAGTAACAGGTGTGGGACAGGGGAATGTCTTTAAGCTCCATGTATCTTTTGTTTTCACTCTCCTCTGCACGGTGTCTCCTGTGTAGGCAGGATGGATAGTGGAACACACAGACACCTCTCGTGTGTCCATCCACTTCACAAACACAAGCGGACCATTCCGAATCCATCTAATGGATCCCCTGGGGGAGTTTTTAGTCAGTGAATTAGGTGCATTTTGTGGGCTGTTCTTCCTGTAGTCTCTGTAAGTCCCACAAGCACCATACTTCATGTCTAACATGTCTGTTAGGAGCTTTGGACTTGTGTAAAAATTATCCATGTACACATGGTACCCAGATCCCATATTTTTTTTGTCCAAGAGAGACATCACAGTATCATACGGCAGTCCATTGCCTGAGGCAGAGTTGTTCTTTCCCGTGTACACAGAAAAGTCAACAGTATATCCATTCGAGGAGTCCGCGAGGACAAACAGCTTGAAGCCCCACTTGGTTGGCTTGGCTTTCATGTACTGTGTCATTCCTGTGTTGGCTTTGCACGCCACCATTCTTTCATCCACAGCTAAATTTCTCCTAGGATGATAAATGGTTTTGCACGCAAGACGAATCGTGTCCATGAGGGGTTTGACCCTGAAAAGCCGGTCATATTCATCTGTGCCCTTCTTTTTGTCATTCTCCTTGTCCGCAGCTGGGTGACTCATGTGCATGTTCCAAGAAATGGTGCGGTATCTGTCCCTTGACATGATTGTGGTGGGAAAAGGCACAGAGAAAAGACTGCCTTGCCGCCAGTAGTCATTGATGGAGGTCAACTTCACCATGCCCATGTAGAATACGAGTCCAAAGTAGCGGTACATTTCACTCATGCTAACATCTGTCCACTTGTATTTGCGACCCCTTGCGATTGACCTGGCGGCCTGGGCATTTGTGTTGAAGCATAGAGTTGAGACGGCGCTTTCAGTGAAAAAGAGCTTGAAGAGAGTGAGGGGAGTGTACGAGTCAGATGACCACAGCTGTGGTCCGGGATCCCGTGCGGGCACGAATCTCAGATTCTGTGGAACAAGGTCTACTTCATTCTCTGTTTTCCATGCTGTTTTCAGAGCAGGCTGCTTGCTTTTCCTGGCCTTCTTTGCAACAGGCATCTGGTCACTGTCATTCTCCTCATTTCTGTTTTATTTGAAAAAACAAAACAAAAAAAACTGTGAGCATGATGACAACAGAATCAAAGCTATTTTTTTAACATTACTAATCGCTAATACTGCACACTCATAGCAAAAACACATGCACATTTATAGTAGGGATGCACCGAATGTTCGGCAACCGAAATTGTTCGGCCGAAAATAGCAAAAAAAAAAAAAAAAAAAAAAAAACTCTTTCGGTGTTCGGCCAAATTAGCGAAAAGACCGAATAAATTGTACCGAACAATGCCATGACGCGATCAAATAGAGGCACACACTAATGCAGCAAACACGTCTGCAGTGTGAAAGTATTTAAAACTGTCAGAGAAAGACGCAAAAATCATTACAAGCACGAAGCACCGACAGCAAGAGACTGCTTAGCGCTGCATCTCATGTCTCCGATGAGAAGAGGAAGAGGTGGTTGTTGCTGGTTACTGTGATGATTGAAATCGCGAAATGGCCTCAAACGATTAGTAAATAAACTGCAGAATGTTATGTTTTCTAATACACGCACGAATTGCATGCATTCAAACAGCGCTGCACGAGCTCGCGGCGCCAGGGTTCAAAGTCCAAAGCGTGAGGAAATTCTGCGCTGAAACACTGTTACTCATCATTTGCTCAGTAACATTTTTATAATTTATTTAAAGCCATGTGACAATGTGATACGTAATTCTCAAATTAATGATTCCCAAATTCGTAATGAGAATCATTTAAATATCTGCATGCTGTTGTCAACAAAAAGAAGCACTAAGGTCTTCCTGCGGGTTTCTGCCAAAATAAAATCTAAGAAAAAGCAACAACTCCATCAACATTCATCAATGTTAGTATTGTAATTTTACTGTTGTTCTGTAAATAAAAAAAAAGACAATAATAATGATAATAATAATAATTACCCTACAACAGCTCTATACATTTATTATAACATTCACACAGTGTTCAAATTGGGATTTGTAATATATTGTAATGTTTTAAAAGAAGTCTCTTCTGCTCAGCAAGGCTGCATTTATTTGTACAGTAAAAAAAAAATACATGCCTGATTCAGGAAGGGGGTCCCAAAAATGGCCAAAAAAATATTAATTCAGTAACTTATTAATTTTAAGTTAAATTGTGCATTGTTGGTATAATGTCTGATAGAATGTTAAAAAATTTTCAGTGTAAATATTAAATTGTTGTTTTGTAATTGATTTTTTTTATTTGAAAAGCAGGACAAAACACTAAAAAGCACATTTTGGCTATTTAATTTATGCAATAGTGGGAAAAAAAAAAGAAAAAAAAAAAAAAAGGCAAAATAGGCCTACATGGGGGAAAAAATGCGAAAAACCATGTTCGGTATTCGGCCCTCGGCCCAGTGTTTCATTTTGTTCAGCTTCGGCCAAGAATTTTCATTTCGGTGCATCCCTAATTTATAGCACACTACAAATATTTATGCCTGATCAGATATTTGCAAACAATCTAAACTGATAAGCCAACTAGTGTAAATAATTATCACATTTATATCAATATACACTACCTTTCAAAAATTTTGGGTTTCTTATGATCACCAAGGCTGCATTTATTTAAGCAAAACTGCAGTGAAAACAGTAATACTGTGAAATTAGATAATTTAAAATTTATATTTTAGTTTTTTAAAATGTAATTTATTCTGGTGATGGCAAAACTGAATTTTAAGCAGACATTACTCTAGTTTTCAGTGTCACTTGAGGCTTCAGAAATCATTCTAATATACTGATTTGGTGCTCAAGAAACATTTCTTATTATAATCACTGCTTATCTTTGGATCAAACGGTGATATATTTATGACTGATGAATACAAAGTTCAAAAGAACAGCATTTATTTGAAATAGTTTGAAATCTTCACTACCACTTTTGATCAATTTAATGCGTCATTGATGAATAAAACCATTCGTTTCCAAAAAAAACACTTACTCATCTTACTGATCCCAAACTTTTGAACAGTAGTGTATTTTTTGAACAGTAGTGTATTATACAGCAAAAAAACAAACAAAAAAAAAAAAACGGTTTTTTTTTTTACAACATTTAGATGCAACAAGATATATTACGTCCTATACTACATCCAGGACAGACACATTTTACTCAAAATATAGTAAACTATTAAAATATGGACATGCTTATTTAAAAATAACATGATAACCAAATAAAGTACGAATGACTTACTCATCACAAAGGACATCCTCTGCTGGATCAAGTCGCTCTTCAAAATGCGACCATTCATCATCAGACTCCTGCTCCTCTTCTGAGGAAAAGCTGAATTCTTCCTCGCTGTCCAGGACCGTCTCAAGAGTTTCCTCACACGTGCAGTGTGCCATCTTCCAAAAGCGATGAAAAGTGAATGAATCGGATGAAGCTTGAAGCTATTTTTATCACATTGATGGGAGAGCTTTTACCATACTTGTATGTGACGTTAACTGTATGAATAGCGCGCTCTGCGGGTGGGTACGAGGCACAAAACGGTACCTAACCAAACATTAATCGTTCGAGTAAATCATTCGCATGCATAAATAAAGCGGGAGTACAGCGAGTTGGAAGAGTTTCGTTTTCGTTCCGTCTTTACAGCGTACTGTTTTTATTGATATCTATGGATTCTCAGCGTAATCTCTATTGTGTAGGCGCCCTACTCACCGTCGCTTGACTGACAGCGGCAGCTCTCTCCTCACACACACACAAAGATAGAGAGAAAGCGAGAGCATTACAAGCCAAGCAGAAATGACGCGCTAGATGTTAATGGTATTCTAACTCTTTTTCACTATTAAAATGACGAAGATCGTTTATTATTTATAATTTCGGCCGTTCGCATCCTTCGGCAGATGGAGGATAAGCAGCAAGCGGTAATCCCATTGGCTAGCGCTCACCTCTCCGGCTCCGCCAATCAGCTCTGGCGAACGCAGACAATGTGATTAATATTCATGAGACGGAAAGCCTCTCAAGACCTCAGAGCGACAGACAACGAGCTACAACATACAACCTACCTGAGGAAAGATGCGAGCAAAAGTCGTTTTTGCAAGTAAATTAGTAAATCAGATGAAAATATTTTACATTTTACCGTGCTTTTATTAGTGGTATTAGTTTTTTTCTTCCCACAGAAACAATGAATGACCAATGTCAAGCACCACCACCAAGTTCATTTTAATATGAATGCACACTTTTCATAGATTTACATTCATACATACTTGCCACATTTTACTTAAGCATCTATCAAAAATGCTTGCATTTAGTTTAGTTATGCTATGAAAAGATATCAAAAGAGAAGCTATTGTTATTTTTTTTAGACCATTCTCAAGTCCCTAAAAAGCATAGCTAAAATAGTAATAATATAATTGTAACAATACTAATTTAATTAAGATATACACTGTATTTTTTGGACATGCTCCTGAAAGTGCACCTTAATTGTTTTCTACAATTATTTTTTGTTTGTTTGTTTTGGTAATTTTGAATGTCCACAAATGAAAGCAAACTTATTACATTTTTGCATGATGTCTTCATTATACCTGCATAACCATAAACACCAAGAGTACCTTAAGTCAACAGTTTTTTTTAATAAAAAAAAGGTAGTTATGCTGAAGCCTCAAGGGGGTTAAATACACTAAACAGTGCTTGCTTCATTTCAAGTTAAATGTAACTAAAATTAAAGACCTGCGGTTCATTGAGCAAGTGAGATGTTAGCCGTTAGTTTGTGTTTAACGCCATTCCAGCTTCTGTGGCTATTTTCATGGCGAGAAATATTATGACTGCATTAAATCATGTTTTTACAATTTATCAGAATTTAGAGTTAATTGAATAAAAAAAGTTCTCTCACCAGCACAATCTACCTGATATGTAACCGCTCTAACAGATTCAATGAGCGAAAAAAAAAATTCTAGACTGGATCAAACTGTTTTTGTGCAATTTATTATGGGAACTCAAAATACATATTTAAGTTATATGTTTGTTTTTGAGTACATCCAGAAAAGATAATATAAAAGGAAGATGTGTTGTCTTGACATTATTTCACTGTACTCAGATCACCTCAATTTAAGGCCTGTTCACACAAACATGTTTTGCACTAATATTCAGTGCAATTTTTTGCTAAAAACCTGGTGAGCCCAGTACACCAAGTGCTGTCCATGTTTCAGTTTCCCCACTTGTAACAGAAGAAAGGAAGTAAAATGTCTCCAGTTACCTAATGTAAGCTTGGTTCCCCTAAGAGGAGGGAATGAGACATGGTATACATGCATGTACGTAGAAAAAAGCACTACGAGCAGCAAAAGTGCTGCCGTTGTAATGGTATGCATATGCACAAGAACATAAAAGCGTTATAAGGGGATGTAAATATTTGTATCCCTTTGAACAAAGTAACACCTGTTCACCTAAATTAAAATGTTTACATTTGTCTTGTTGTGAACAGGCCTTTAGGGAAAAAACATGATTTATTTTACGGGCCACATTTTAAGTAGCAGCGATCCAGTGCAGGACACACCTGCACAAATAGAGATGGCCACTTACCATTCCTGTCTTCTGACACACACTGCACTTGAAGCTTAAAGCGCTGAGGCATTTCTGACTGCAGAACTCCTTCACAGTCCCTGACATGTCCACCGGGGCATTGATCACATCCTTCGGGTCAAGAATGTCTCTGCAGGGAAACAGAACTTGTTAAAAGGAATTTGTGTTTGTAAAGGGTATGGTAAACGCCACTGTTGGATTTCAATTTCTATTATATACAAACCCGATTCCAAAAAAGTTGGGACACTGTACAAATTGTGAATAAAAAAGGAATGCAATAATTTACAAATCTCATAAACTTATA
>JAFVLL020032333.1:0-24727 GCA_021397915.2 Tor tambroides | reverse complement strand
ACTGAAGGTGATGGACAAACAGCATATGCAGAGAGAGAGAAGGTTGTTGGGTGCTTTTTTATTTTAGAACAGAGGAATGGTTGGCTTGCTGTATCTCACTAACAGGTGACAGCCCCCCTATGCTTGGCAAACCTTACATACACCCATATCCTTATGCACACACACTCACACACCTCACATTACTGGCTCGCTATCAGTAAACCTGAGGACATTAACACTCTGAGGCCAGTAAAGAGCAGTGTATGTAAAATGCATGCTTAAATTGTAAGGTATGTTTTTTAAATTGACTCTACATATACAAACAAACTCAAATACATTCACACAAACACAGTTTAGATATAAATAGATAGATATATACACATACATACAGAGAATAGTTATCTACATATACACACACATAGATACACATAGACAATATAACTTTTTAATAATCGTAATAACCATTATCAGTCAACTTAAACGTGAGTAATAATTCAAATAAGCGATTAAAAATAAAATTCCAAAAGCTTGTTTATTTTTGCCCATAATGATTTTCGTATCCAGTAATAAAGTGTAATTCAATTCAACTACAGATGCTTTTTAGATTGACTGGCTAACATGCCTTGTGTACTGGTAACCACTGTTCTGCCAGGGCTCTCTTTTCCTGCCAGTGTGTTGGCATACGGGATCATCTTTCAGTCCCTCAGTGCCTGGCACCACCGTCTCTCTACACGACCAACGGAGTGTTACATTTTCACACTCCTGAGTTTGTCTCACAGACGTTAATTATGCACTTCTAGTGGATTTTTATTGATTGTGCAATCTATCTTTTGCACATTTACATCTGTTCAACATTCTAAGTACAGAGAGTTACAGAAAATTACGTCAGAGCTTAAGTCATTAAGACCCCAAAACAACCTAGAAAGGGAAGAACATTACGTTTGACCGTTCACACAAATCATGAATAATTCATTCTTGTTTAACAGCTCCTCATACGTCCATTATGGTTTGGGAAGAAAGCATGCCTTATTTCCATCTGTGCAACTCAGGCCACATCACATAACCATGCACTGTTACATATATTCATCCGTGTGTCTCCTGGTACATTACCAAACTTATGACATTCAACTTCAATACCCACTAATAGCATGCTTATGGTTCACTTTAGTGAGAAGCCTTGTGTTCTGCATTGCATGACTAATACAAACTCTGGATACTAGATGATATTTTAGAAATCCATGTCTTTTGCTCTATAATGTGGTCAAGCACTCGTGACATATCATAAAAAACGTTTTCTGCTGAGTGGTAAGTAAACAGGTAATTACCCATAAACTATCAGAACGTTCTCCTTGAAGTGTGCTGAACAAATGTCTTTAATTTCAACATTAAAAAGCTGTAAAAATGCTATACTAAAAACCTGTGGTAACACTTTTAAGGTGTCCTTGTTGCACGTTACATGTACTTACTATTATAAAAACAATAAATTATGCAGAATTACATGCCAATAACCCTAAGCCAAACCCTAATCCTAACCCTAACCATATAGTAAGTACATGTAGTTAATGAATATTACTCAGTAGTACTTAAATGTATAATTACACTGTAACAAGGACACCTTAAAATAAAGTGTAAACAAACTTGTCAATTGGTAAAGAGCAAGTTACTGTAATAGACCTAATAGGGCATTATGATAATTTTACAGTAAAATACTGATAAATGTTCAGACTTTGAAGTTAAAAAAGCCATCATATAATTTAGAGTCAAAAAGCACAGATTTACCTATATTAGGCTTTACATTTGACGCTATTTGAACAATTACGTTTCATGTTAGTTTGTGCTATCAATTATGTACATAGGTTTTAGCTTATGTTGTTTATTTAATGTTTATTGCATTATTTTAATGTCACATGTGCTACCATGATGATGTTTTGTGTTAGTGTGCATGGCACTGTGCATCTTTTATATAATAGTATTTACCTCAGCTTGTGGAAAAGTTACGTCAATGATGAACTTGTAGTATGGTATAATATTAACATTATATCAGTTGATGAAATTTAAGTTCAGTCCTGTAAAACCTACAATTTTGCTACCATATTTTTACAGTAAAGTTCTGGCAACCACAGCTGCCTTTTTTTCAAGGATATACTTTTACACCGAATGAAGAGGAAACAGATAAAACTACTTTTTTTTTGGTTAGTTCATACTTTAACTCTGTCCCATCGTCATTAACAAGTAGGATTTAACTTTGGGATTATACATTTTGTTAGTCTCAACACCAGTGGTCAATTAATTCAGCAACTGCATTTATTAATGTTTATGGTTATAATTTTTCTGTTTAATTATTTAATGTTTATGGCCCATTTTGCACAATAAGCCTTACAATATAAGAACTAATTTAGGGATTTATTTCTGTTTCATGAAATCTAAAGATATTTTTACCTATATTTTCTCTATTTTTAAAGGTCAACAAACATTGACCTATAGGCTAGAAATATCTTCAGATGAGGCAGTTGAAGGGCCACATCAGGCCCTTCTGTGTGCAGGACATTTCACTCAGATGAAAAAAAAAGCAGAGAAGAATTTCCTGCAAGAGTGAAAGGACAAGTGGACAGCGTGTGTGTGTCCACTGACGTTCATGGGTGTTCCAGGAAGAGCACCTGTGGTGTGCAGGGTCGAGCTGTGCTGGTGGTGGCTGATATGTGTATGTGGGGGGGCAAGAGGGTCTGCGTGACCCGTTAATGGCCTGGGGGGTATTTGATGACAGTTGCAGTAATCTGAAGCTGACTGGTGTCTCTTACACTCATTTAATCTTTGTCATCAAATCCCACCATCCATCTGATTAATGGCTACGGTTCAACCCTGTTTTCAGAGCCTTATATCTTGCCATGATGAATGTCAATCTATGGCATATTTTCCTCTAATATAACCATGAAAAACTATTACGAAAGACTTCCTCAGTCTCCTCCCCCTTAACCATTAAACTCTATGTACAGTATGTGTGTGTGTGTGTGTGTGTGTGTGTGTGTGTGTGTGTGTGTGTGTGTGTGACTCTGAGAAACTGATCTCTTCTATAAACGTCTTCTCTGTATCTTGCCAGGTGTCTGAACGATCTGTGGCTTGGATAAATCAAACTGAAATGCAAATCATAGCTAAGGTCAGCTCAGCCCTATCACAGTGACACTCCAGTCAGCTCTCATCACACACTAGCACCTTCTATCAGATGCTCATAAACAACAAGCGAACGCAAAGCTATGAAAGTGATGCTTTTATTATTGTACACTTCTGAGGCAGTTATGAGATTGAATTGCAATACTACGACTTAAAATATGGATGGATTAGACTTAAATGCATATGTAAATATTTTATTTATAGCCAAATAACATGTCACAATTCTGTATGACATGTAACATTTGTTTGAATTTTATTAAATTTTTGTACCTGAGCAGTCCAGTTTTCATTAATTTTGGTGCAGTTCCAGTTTGTTAAAAAAATTTAATATCCAATATTGGCGATAAATACCCAAAATATTGCTAAATAAATAAATAAATAAATAAATAAATTAGCCAATAACCAATATGGTTAATGTTGGTAAATTGTAGTAAATAATGCATCCATAATCAATTTAACTATATAAATACACTGCAAAGTATCACATTTTTAAAAGACAAGGCAGTTAGATATGTTGATATTTTATATTCATCTTGGTAGACAGCCATTTTATTGGAACGTTTACACATATTTGGTGTTTTCTGTACAACCAAATATAGTCAGATGCTGATTTGCAACTATATGAATGATTTTTTTTTATGTCACTCATTTATTGTAGTATTAAAGATACTTTTGGCCAGAATAAGCTGGCAGTGATCAAATGCCAGTTTTGTGTTTTTTTGTGTTGTGTTGTGGTGTTGTGTGTTGTGTTGTTGTTGTTGTGTGTTGTGTTGTGTGTTGTGTTGTTGTTGTTGTTGTTGTTGTGTGTTGTGTTGTTGTGTGTTGTGTTGTGTGTTGTGTGTTGTTGTGTGTTGTTGTGTTGTGTTTTGTGTTGTTTTGTGGAGTGGAGTGGACAAAATGGTATACTGTTTAGTTTCATTATTATTATTAACTATTAATAATTATTGACCATAACATGAAAAGCATCGCAATTTGATATGCAATTATTTGTAATTATGGTGATGTGATTACTATTGTCAAAATTTTATCTTAAATGTTTTTAAAACTTTAGAATTACAGTGTAATCCAATAAGGAAAGGAAAAATGAGCAAGTTTTTGTGTAAAGGCTGGTTAGTTAACGGCAAAGGCCATTTGTCTTTTGCACACAGCATAAATAGTGACACCCCACAGACACATACATCTAACTTCTCTCATCCCATTAGCAGTAGAATGCCGAGGGCCGGCATTCCCTCCTCCCCTGTCCAGTCCCCTCCTTAATGCTATGGCCAGACTTAGCACTGTCATTTATAGCACAGCACACCATCAATCTTAATAGAAGCGAAAAGTGCAAAGAGCCGATGAAACAGCAGCCATGATCACTATTTTGGCCTGGGAGAGGGAGGAGTAGGACAGGAGAGAGATGAGTGTCCAAGTCAGTAAAAGAGAGAAGGGGACGGGAGAGAGAAGCAGTGAAATGCTTGGGAGCCCTGAGAGAGGTTTTCATGTTCCAGGAGAAAAAAAAAAAAGAAAGATTCAAATCGGATCATTACGTGTTTACATGACTCATCTGATAAGTGATGATAAGAATGTGTGTTTTGGCACAAATGAGTGTGTGTCAATTTGTAAATGTATTTTTGAGGGCCCTAAAATGATTCACAAGTATAAGTTTGACACATGACTTTTAATTATGCCGTAGTGTAAATAATGGGATTAGCAACAGCAAGGTCATGGATTTGATTTCCATAAAAAATGATGTCGTATACTGTAAATGCACTGTAAAAACGATTTGGATAAATGCGCCTGCCAAATGTAAACTTCTGCCAAACACAACATTCAGGGATGTGTGTAAATGAACAGAAATGAATACAACTGGCCTGACATTTCCAGAGGGAAAAAAGACGTGTTTGCAAGCAAGCAAAAAGACAGGCTTTTAGGTAAGCATTAAATGTTTATTTTATTTTATAGTTTAGTTTAGTTGGTGATTTTTTAAAATGTTTTGGCAATTGATCAATATTGCATATTACTGTACTGATATTTAAATCTCAATTAATTGTATCTAAAAAAGATAAAGACAGAAAAGACTAAATCAAGTGAATATGCATATTTTTTTCATTTGTACAAAATAAAAATAGAATAGAAAATAGAAAAAAAACAGAAATAGAAATCACACCTTACTTCTGAATGAATAAATTACATAAAAACAAACTTAACCAGAATGTTTGAAAAATATCAATACATAGCTGTCATACATTGCAAGCACTATAATAATAATAATAAAAATAATAAGTTTGGAAGAGAAACAGATGAAAGCAGCAAAGGACAGAACAGAATAAAATGAGTGCTGCTGAGAGGTTGAGATGTGTGGAATAGAAGAAATTTTATCTCTACAAGGTGCAATAATTTTAAACTCCCCACAGCTAAATGAGTGTGTGTTATGATGCAAAGCATTCTGGATATATGGGCCGTGACCTTTGAGTCCCGCATTCCTTAACAGGCCAAGGACACAGCGATATGAATACAGACTCAACACGCACACACACGGATATGAGTGACCGATTGCTTTAAACCTTCATGGTTAAAACAAGCTCAAGGTCACTCACGCCAACTAGTGCCCTTATAAACACACACACACACACACACACACACGTTTGTTTTGTGGTTTACGGGGACTCTCCATAGGCGTAATGGTTTTTATACCGTACAAACTGTATGCACACACACACTCTCTCTCACACATGCGCTCTCTCTTTTAAACACACATATAAATGGTTTTTCAATAAAAAATTAGCATCTATTTTACATTAAAACAGTATAGATGTTATATTTAATATTTCTTTGAAAATTGTTTCAGTGTATATATTTATACAGTGTATATATATATATATATATATATATATATATATATATAAACCATTTTCACTTAGAAATTGCTAGTAAATTTCACAACTAATTACAAAGACATTAAATTATATTAAAGTATTCTCCAATAGTCTTGTTTACACCCTCAGAAAAACCATTTTTAATAGTGTAAGTATTCTCTGTTTTTTATATGCAAGGGAGATATGTTGGAACTCAGAGGTCTTGATTCGTGTTACCCAGAGTCCCTGGAGTGTCTTCTGATTGGCTATAGATGTGTTTACATCTAAAAAGGAAGGATCAACATGGCCACCCAGGCGGCCAGAAGTCCTCAGAGCTGTCAATCAATCAACACCACTACTGACAACTTTGTAAATGTAACAGCCAATCACAAAGCAGAGATCCAGTAACCAACTGGTTCTCAGCTTCATAAGAATTGTAATGCTCTGCAAAAAAAAAACACCTTTAAAGAGACAGTACACTATTATGTTGATATTTGCTCATCCTTGTGATGGTCTACACCTGTGGACCATAAAAGGAGAATTTAGAAGAATTTTCCATGAACAGCAGCTCATCTAATAGTGACTATGTTGCCACAAGGGACAAAAAAAGCAACATAAAGACATAATCTATATCACTTGTGCTCTGTTAAACTTTTCTGAAGGTATGCAATAACTTTCTGTGAGCAGTTATTCACAACATCAGCATACAGGTTTGGAACGACATGAGGGTGAATAAATATATATATATAGAATTTTCATTTTTGTGTATATCATTCCTTTAACTAGAGCAATCATGCCAAAAAATATCAGGGATTTTACTGTCACTAAAACCTACAACACAGAGTATGTATATGTACTGTATGTGTATGTGCATGTTTATTATTGAGGAGATGACTGCTGAGAGTAACTGATTTTACTGAAAGACACACACAGAGTCTGGAATGACAACATACACATACTGAGATGAACAAGATTAAAGCTGCCAGAGGATTGTTCTGCCATTTTTAAAGTGTGTAAATCTATGTTGTGTATGTGCATTTGTGTGAGTTGAGCAGTTTACATTTAAATCAGCCATAATCCGAAGGAGTACCAAGGAAGCACAAACTCAGGAGGAGTAAAAGAGCATAAGAAATGACCCACAGGACTACAGTAACACTTCTGATGTGCACACACTCTCTTCTACACACCCACACACACACACGCACACACACACACACACACACACATACAATACAGAGTGTGTACAGTACCAACTCAATCCACTGTAACAACAATCAATACTAGGATTAGAAGATCAATCAGATTCTCTTGTCCCATCTGTTCCTGTTAAAGCTAGTTAAACAAACCAAAATTACAGTGAGGTGAATACAAGCACAAACACTGCTAGATATTGTATGAGAGCTTAACACATTTTAATCTATTCGTAATTATATACAGGGTGGGAATTTAATGTAGAAAATCATTCATGGCAATTTAAATAATAATTAATTGGAAGAAAATTATACTTTATTCAGCAGGGATGCATTGAATTGATTAAAAGTGACAATAATAACATTTATAATGTTACAAAAGATTTATATTTTATATAAATTCAGCTTTTCCATCACAGGAATAAATTATATTTTATAATATATACAGCTCTATCAAAATTGAAAAGAGTTAACTGTAATAATATTTTGAAATTTGTTGTTTTGATCAAATAAATGCAACCTTGGCAAGAAAACATAAAAAAAAAAAGTGTTACTTTTGAACAGTTGTGTGTATGTATTATATTTTTTTATTATATATTTTTGTATTATATTTATTTTGTTTACAGTTACATAAAAATCTCATTCAAGATATATTATGCAATTTTGGAGGAAAACCTATTATGCTTTTTAGGATGTTTAGATTTCTTTTAGTGGGAAACTAGATGAAGATTATTATTAAGAATACGATTTTTTGCTATGTATATGTGAAAGTCTGAGGTTAGCTTTTGGAAAGAGAGAGAGAGAGAGAGAGAGAGAGAGAGAGAGAGAGAGAGAGAGAGAGAGAGAGAGAAAGCTAGAGTGAGACATCATTATTGCTGGTAGCCGGATGTGTTGGTGACCCCAGAGGTCAGACACAAGCACGGATTATTCTCTAATCCCTGTGTGTGTGTGTGAGTGACGCTCTTAAAACATACTCCAGTATATTGTGACTGCAGGTAGAGGAAGCAGGGCTTTGAGTTAGACGCTGTGTTTACATCTGACGAGAAGGAAACCGACATATGCAGACCATCCAGACAATCAAAACAGAGTCAAAAAGAATATCTAAACCCAGCAATGCTAAACCATATAAAGTGATATAATATAACCTATATATAGTTGGTGTCACTAATAGTATTCTTAGTCCCATAACATTTTTCTATAATAATAATAAATAATATTTTTGTATAAAAATATAATAATACTTTATATATGATGTATTCTAATATTTATTCACTTACAGTGTAATATATATATCTCCATATAATATATTTTTTGTTTGTTATTTTTGTTTCAGTTTTGGAGCTCATGAACAGCACCACAAATCTGCTTAAACAGATGAATCGAGAGATTTCGATGTGTAAAAGAGACACCAGCATTTAAGGAATGTATCAACTTTGCGGATCATAAGATCTGTGAGAAGAGCAAACCGCACGGGTGTAACGGATGACAGCTTCACCCGCACACAGTCTCCAGCACTCACTGTACGGCTTATCAGCCCTGCTGTCAGATGAGCAACTTCTGCAGGCTACAACAGGCCTACGAGAAACACTGAGATCAGACACAGACACAAACACAAACACACGTACATCACCTTGTAAATGAACACTAAACTGTCCATATATGCCTTCTATGGAGCAAAACATACACACACGCACACTCAAATCACATTGAGCATCAAATCACGAAACTGTACATCATGACACCATGACAAAAATGTTTTGATGGTTGCTTAGTAACCGTGCTATAATTATGTTTTTATTGCATGTCGTAAATGATCCAAATATCCTGTGTTGTTATTTTGTTTACATGCACCTCCATCAAGGACTGCGTGTAACTTCCAGCCAAACAGAGCAAAGAAGATTTTCTGCTTCCCAAATCCAAATTGTACAAGAACAAATGTGATCAGTATATAATTCATGAACACATAAATACAAACACACACATGCACAAAGACACTCACACACATATTCTCTGACACCACACACTTACATTCAGAAGTACTTCTTATCTGTACACAGGCATGTCAGAGTAGCAGGGAGTACCCGTTGCAGCTGTAAGGTTTTCCGGAGTGTATAACATTTATGATAGCTCTCTGCACACACACCACATTCATACACACGGACACACAAACACCTACACAAACTGCTCATTTGTCATCTGTTAGTACTTACTGTGCTACCCTTAACTTGTAGAATACTAACAGAAATGTGCTGCTAATAAATATAAATATTTAATCCATGAGAACAGGAAAATTAATCTGATGTCTGTTATATTTTTTATATCAGTCTATGTCTATTATAAAGGGAAGGTATTGAGGTATGTGACCGCTAAACAATTTGGTTTTATTAATTAAAGTGTGACTACATATTTAAATACTTATAAGTAAATAAATCCATCAATCAATAAATATTCTTATATTCATTGATTGATTTGTGTGTGTGTGTGTGTGTGTGTGTGTGTAATCAGTTACTACCCAAACTTCAATATATTCACATTATAATAAATTATATATTTAATATATTATATATACTGATATTATTACTTAGAAGTAATTACACTCAACACTAAAGTACATTATAGCATAATAGTTTAGTATAAACTAATTCAATTAATAAAAGCTGATTATTATAGATTGTTTCAAAGCAGTAACAGTACAGTAACAGGAAAACAACAGTGTTAATGTTACAAAATATTTTTTTTTTATTAATTAATACTAAATATTTTAGGGCTGCAAAACAATTAATTAATCGCATTCAAAATAAAAGTTTATGTTGACATACTATATGTGTGTACTGTGTATATTTATTATGTATATATAAATACACACACGTGTATATTTAAAAAAATATTTGTATGTATATATTTATACTTGTAAATAACTTTTACTATATATAAATATAAATGTTTTTATATATAAATCTATATAGTTTTCCTTAATATATACATATGTGTGTATTTATGTATGCATATATACACAGTACACACACAAATAGTATGTAAACATAAACTTTTATTTTGAATGTGATTAATCGCGATTAATCGTTTTGCAGCCCTAATAATAATGTGCTGATTTAATGAAACACTATTTATAACAAATTATTAATTAAACAGCATAATTAATTAGATTACAATTTTAATCGATTGACAACCCTACTCTTTTTATCTCTACATGTTCTAGCTATATTTCTCTGATCAGGAGCTTTATAGGAATGGTAATTTTCAGACAGACCAAGTGCTTCAGCACTCCTTCAACTGCTCTGGACTCGTGTCTTTTGTCTGGGTGAGCAGGTTATTGAATCGGGTGTGTTCTGAACTGACAGATGATTTGTGTAAATGTTAAAGGCCAGTGGGAGCAGAATGGGGATGTAGAGAGCAGGTTAGTGGTTTTACTGGAATGTTTTACTGGTTTGATCATTACTGGCACCTAGAGAATCAGACAGATGTTGAGAAACTATTAAAAAGACACCACAAAACCATGTGTGAGTGAAAAAAGAAAAATGAAAGATGAGGACAAAGTGAAAGGTGTGTGTGTATTGTTAAACTTGTTTCTTAATATCAAGGTTACAAAGTCAGACCGCATGAAACCAACACATACAAACAGACGCACGCAGGCACTTGCACAGACAAACACATCCTTCTCATGCTTGTCAACACCCCTTATCCCGGCTTTGAACTGCAGGGATCCGGAATGACAAACAGTGGCGCCTCCATCCAATCCTAATCAGAAGATATATCTCATTCACACCCCTACAAACCCTCATTTACACACACACTCACTCACTTCTCACCCTTATCCAGATCTCCTTCTGTTGTCTTCCAGCATTTCTACACTTACTGATGTGAGCAGTGGGGCATGACAATCAGGAGAGGATCTGTGTTCTGATTGGATGACTGATTGGATAAGGGGAGGGGCTACACCAAATCCCTTACATTTACTGAGGAAGCTTATCAGCATCAGAAAAAAGCATTTCATCTGAAGATGTTAACAAAAACAAACAGTTTCTAAAGAGCTTAAAAATGTTTTTGTAGTCTGTGTTCACTCAGGAATTATGAGTAAATTTCACAAATGATTACACTTCAACCATGAAATTCTGAAGACTGAAATAACATTTTCTTGTAAAATGTTTTATTCACAACAATACTTATATTAAAGTTTTTTAAATGGCCTGTCATGCACGAACAATAAAAATATATTTATAAAATAAAAATCTAAAATGTTGCATGTTATAATTGTTTATGTTTTTAAATAATTAATACGTTTAGTATACATTTTTACCTGTTCAGTGTAACACCTTTTCACACTTTTTTAAACGATCATGTATGACAATGTTTTTTCATGGATTTTTAATGTATTCAAATTTTTTTTCAATATACAATGACTGATTGAAACGCAAAACATTAAAACTGCCATTTTATGTTTTTGTGTTTTTGTCTGTGTTTGTCACACTGGATGTGTTAGAGCAGGTTGATTGACAGCTTCCTACAGGCTTCTGCTGTGTAGGAACAGCATGATAAATGGCTCTGATGGCATTAACCAACCATGATAAAGTGGGCCTCCTTACAGAGCCAGGTGGAACGAGTCGACTCATAGAACTACCATAAAGTTCGTCCCTCTGGTGCAGCTGGAATGCATGTCCTCACCATTACTGTTAGTGGTCATGCTGGTAGATGAGAGACTCAGAGTTCACTGCCATGACTGTGACATCAGACACTGCGGGATGGGAAATCAATACACCAGGGCTTCTAATTCAAGACTGGCAAGCTGCAAGTCCAACTCACCGGCAAACAAATTTGGCAGAATATTTACATTTATACAACCTTCTTAGTAATTTGAGGTTTAATCTAAATTTGCTTAAAGGTAAAGAGAGTAGTTTCTATGCTAAAATGCTTTCTCTTATTGGTTTAATGTAATAAGTTTGTGTTACAGTTATACACCATATAGATGCTGACCCACAAATGTGGACATATATCCACATTCACTCATTCAATACAATGAGTTTATGACACTTTTACAGCATATTTAGTTAACAAAAACTCATGTAACTCCTAAATATGAATTCCATTTAGTATAAACAATACTAAAATTCAGCAGAAAATTAATTCATAAAATTAAGGAACTTTTCACACTGTTTGTCAAATCTTTATACTCAAGCTCTGAGTATTTGATTACTACCTGGTTCATGGTGTATTTTGAGTCAGACATAACCAATTCAGCAGTCTCCAACTACTGAATTATTGTTGTTGACTTGAAAACAACTGCAATCAGATTAGTCCAATTCACGATCAAATCATTCAGTGCAATCTGTGATTACACTTTATTTTGGTGGTCCTTTTTGAACATTCTGTTGACACTAAGTAACGTTGGACCTACATGTCAACTAACTCTCATTAGAGTATTGGTAGACTGTCTGCTTCGTATCTGCTAACTCTTTATTGTGGTAGTCTCCCAATAGACATTCTACTGACTATAGGTAACTTTGCAAGTACATGTCAACTTATTCTAACCCTAACCCTACCAGTCAGCTAATACTAGGCGCAACATTACTTATAGTCAACAGAATGCGTTAAAGGGACCATCAAAATAAAGTGAAACCCAATCGGGGAACAAGTTCACTGAAATCAATCAATAAGAATGATTCGTTCAAGATTTCTCCAGTTCTATATATAGTATTTTAATGAAATATAGAGTATAAAAGTAAGATAATATGCTTTGATATGCAGTAAAGTAAAAGTTTTCCAAAATGAAAATACTCCGCTAGTATACAGATAAGCTGTAAAATAATAATAAGAAGATGAAGAAGAAGAAGAAGAAGAAGAAGAAGAAGAAGAAGAAGAAGAAAGAGATAATAATAAAAATAAAAAGTTGACTTCAAAAAATAAAGCAACAAGCTGCAAAGCACAGATATTTCTCAGAAGTTGTGGTTGCGCCAACTAATTTTTCAAAGTTAGACTGGTTGTTTTAAGCTAAATAAAACCTTTTCAACAAATACATGCAGCATTTATTAAAGGGATAGTTCACCTAAAATGAATCATTTTCTCACCCTCATGTTGTTCCAAACCTGTAAGAATTTCTTTCTTCTGCTGAACACAAAAGAAGATATTTTAAATAATGTTGGAAACAGTTTCTGGTAGCCGTTAACTACGTTCCAAATGACGCACTATTATAAAATAAAATAAAGTTATTTTATCATTCATAAATGGAGTCTGATAGCCGCTCCCACTTTGCTACCTAATTAAAGCTGACAGTTGAGTGCATTAAGTGTTCAACATGCCACAATATACTTATAATATATATTTCCACAAAAATATTTTTTTTGGTTATTTAAGTGCATCATTCGGGTTCTTTTGAGAATTTTCAGTGTGAACACACTACTCGCACTATTTATACTACAAAACGTCATAGAATAGTGCGTAAGTACACGATTTGGGATGCACCTATTGACTTCCATAGTATGGAAAAAATATTATGGAAGTCAATGGCTACAAGCCATTGATGCTTGGTTGGTTTGGTTACCAACATTCCTGAGATGAAATGAGTTCATTTGATATTCAATCAGATACAAATAACCAAGTGTAAATACCCTCATAGGCATATTGACCCCTCAAACATATCATCGAATGCAGAAACAGTGGACTTCACCACCATTTTAGTTCTTTTGGTGCTGTTTTCTAACTCTTTATTCCAGATCAGCAGTACATTAGTAAAGTCTACAGCCTCAAATGTTCCACTGGAAACAAAAATATTAGAGTCGCACAGAATTGGTCAAACCTCAGACTTTCCTGTTAATTTATCAAACACAAACAAAATATCCACAGCTGACACTTAGATGTTAGCATTGGACCTTAGCGCCTGAGCATTTGCCCGAATAAACGTATACTTTTAAGCGCAGTAGCTGAACTTAACAACAACCACAGAATTTCATCAAAATCCCATTACGGGACTGCAAAACATGTTAGGTGTTGAAAATTCAAGACTGGGTCTACAAATAGAGTGGTTACAGCTTGATACGTTTATGTTTGTGCCAAAGGTGGTAGCTGTTAGCATTAGCAGGCAGCTGCCTAAGGTTGTATAAATCTACTGGGTCATAGACAGCAGGCAGCAGTCTGGTCCGACTGAGCGTGCTTGGTTCCCATGACGACCTCCTTCCCCTTTCGCTGGCTCCAAGCACCGCAAATGTAGCATGGAGCTCTGCAACGCCCAATAACCCATCACCGGGGGCAACGGCCAATATCCCATTGCCATGGGCAACTACTGATGCCTAGAGGAACAGGACTGCATTAGGGGAACTGGAGGGAATACTGTGGGGGAATTCTGAGAGTCTAATTGAAATAAAATGGAACATGTGTCTTAAAGGTTGAGACCTGCTGGTGCAAGTGGAGTGGAAATATAGTAGAGAGTTAGCACTGAGGCTGTTTGTACAGGGACACACAATTACAGACTCCACCACAAAACTCTGGGATAACAACCGCATGCACACACACCTATGCACAGCCACACATATAAATGCATGCACATTTGCATCAAAGTTATTTTTCCATTCCATTTCCATAAATATACAGACATCCATATTTCAGTGAGTCTTTGTGGTCTCAGTCAGCTTCAAAAGAATAATGCATTGACAGGGTATGAAGAAAAAAGGAAAATGCGATGAATACATCACAACATCTAATCTGCAAAATACATTGTTAATCTTGTAGAAAAACTGTCACCGAGCGAGACATTGCAAATATCTCAACCTTTTTTTCCTCAATTTCACTCATGCATCTTGTTTTTTTTTTTTTTTTTTAATAATACCCCCTTTTTTCTTTCCTGCTCTCTGTTTCTTTTTCTGGCTGTCCATTTCTGTCTTTCTCTCTCCTTTTACTTTATTGTATGTGTGTGTGTGTGTGTGTGTGTGCGTGTGTGTGTACATGTGTGTATACTATGTGCTAAGTTTATTTTCTCTCGGTGCTAATGTAAATTCCTCATGAACACCTTCCATCACACACTCAATGATCCACAACGCAAGTCTCCACAAGAGACCGCTTCATCACACATCTTACACACACACAAAATACATACTTCTTAGACCATTTCACCTCAGGGACAACATACATGCACATACACAGCTATAAACGCTCTCAAATCGGAGTCACATTTGTTTGACTGCAGTTTCTTAATCAGCATTTTTGTCTTGTTTTCCACAAATCGTTGCAACAAGACACTTTTTAAATAAGGGGAAAAATTGTCAATGGGATGTGATGAACCAATAAAAACCCAGTATAAAGATATATTCTGTTAAAATAATGTCTTCATATCTTACAGTTTGCTTCTTGGGTCTTATTATTAATTTAGTTATATTTATGGATTTTTATGCCTTTATTTGGACAGGAAAGAGTAGGAACAGGAATTCATTGGGTAGAGAGAGAGCGCAATGGGCAAAGGACAACAACAAGACAGGATTCGAACTTGGGTCGTCGCGAGCATAGTTGTGCTGCATGTCTGTGCACTAACCACGAGGCTACTGGTGCCAACGTTTGACTCTTATTTTAAGGACACTTAGTTTCATTCTATTTTAAGGATACTTAATTTTAGTGGAAAAAAATCAACGGTTGACGTTATTGACATTTTAAACATTTCATTACATTATTTTTGGCAAGTAAAATGGCAATATACTGAAACAAGAACTACCAAATAGGCTTTAAAGTTCTATTTCTGTTTTTAAGTATAAACCTCATTAAATTTTGTAAGATTTACCTGAAAACAAAAGGAGAAATCTATTTACCAATGGAAAAGAACCAAAAAATTTATTCAACATATATTATGTGAAAAACATCTTAAAAATCTGGAATTTGGTTTATTGCGCAAACGTATTAAGGATGTTTAAATATTTTACTGAATAATAACGATTAAAAATGATTCGTGATGATGTGAAACCTTTCTAATATACTTTTGTACCTTATGCATATTAATAATTAAAGATACACATTAGTACCTATATAAAATACACATATTAGTACCTAAATTGTACATTTTAGTTCTTAAAGTGACAGCTTTTGCACTTTTGTTCTGATAGTGTATAAAAGTTTATTAATGCTTAATGTTTTCATCTGCTGAAGTGAAAGTTTGCTGTCTGTTTATTTGGGTGCCTTTGACACCACATCTCTGCAGAGAGACGTGTTAACAAGGAGCTTGCGCGTCGTGTGTGGCCCGTGTGTGACCTCTGTCAGTGTGTGTATCAGCCTGTACATGACCCAAATTTCATTTAAACCTGATGCAACAGTTCCCACGTTACCTGTTGCTGTTCCTCTCTTTTTTTATAGACACATCTGCATTGTACATGCAAGTGTGATTCAATGCACTAAAGATAAAGTGAGTTGTTCATTCCTGTAGTGGGAGTTTGACCGGCTCTGCTCTATCACACTAAAACAACAGACCACATACACAACCTTTATTACTAGCCACAAATCACACAGCCCACTCTCTCATTCGCCTTGCCCCTTTGCCCCTTCTTATCGCAATGCCTCATTCACTCTCCCACTCTTTCACAGTTCTTTAGAAACCTGGTAATATCTAACGACCCAGGACTTTTGTTCGTATCTCTACTAAGATTATAACCCCAGAGCCCTTTGGAGGTTTTGTTGAGTAAATGACAAATTACTAAAGCAACAAATTGCTAAGTCCAGAGATGGAATGGTTTCCACTTCTCTGCTTTTTGTTAGTAAAGTTAGAAAAAGGCAAGAGGATTCAAATAATTCAAATTTTTTGAAATGTCAGTACAATATATATATATATATATATATATAGTACTGAATTTAAATCAGGCATTGGAGAATTTGAATTCTATTAGATTTTAGCTGAAAACAAGGGGAGAGAATGATTTGCCAAAGGGTAAGAAAAATAAACTTCATTCAGGATCTATCAACTGGAAAAAAAAAATCCCTATATCTTATTGTAATTCTTGTGTATTCTCAAGTATTTAAACGTGTATGTGTTTGTCTATATGTCCAGTGCCAACAGAACGGTATGTTTGATTGACTCTGAGGTTTGTCCATAAAGAGCCACATGTTTGGGTCCTTCATAAAGCATAATGACAGATTGTGAGGCTTGCGCTGCATTGTTACCACATACATCGTGTCATTACAGCAGATCTGAGCACTGTGGTGGAAGATATTTACAATCAGGCAGTTTTTAGATGCCCTCAACCAAACTTAGTTTTAACTACCCAGACCCTGCATGGCTAGAGTAGCTAATTTAATCTAGAGAGGAGAGGGATGCTTAAAATACACACGTACAGAACACATCAGAGAAACTTAACACACTTCGGTTCCTCGAGCTGGTTTAAAAAAAGGCAGCATCAGCAATGTTTTAAAACTGAACGCTCACAAACATACATGTTAAAAACATGAACCATGGATCTTTAGGAGTGTGTGTGCGGGTGGGTGTTCAAGTGAAGAAACAGCAAGACAGTGCTGACACCACATGGTGAGCTCTGAGGTCAAAGGTTAAAGGTCAGGGCATGAGCGGTGAGTTGCTCTGTTAAGAACATGTATTTACATCAAGGAGTAACCTGCCAGACTTTCCTCAGGTCAAAAAAATGACATAACAGCAGTCAAGGCTGGTCTATATATTCTTCTCTCCTTTAAAAGGATTTATAATTGCATAGTACTAAGATTAAAACTTTTTATTTGTGGATTTTGACCATTTACTATTTCTGAAAATATTGATCAATGCCTTGTTCTTGTATGATTATAATGAACCATAAGTATTAAAAACTATGGCACGACTAGATAAATTCATAGATAAATGAGTGCTACACCATAAGAACATTTTGTGAAAAAGAAAGTTTCCTTCCATCTACCATCACCCATGTATCATTACCAAGATTCTTCAATATATCTTCTTTTGTGCACAACAGATGAAAGAAACTCATACAGGTTTAGAAACAACAACAAGGTCAGCAAATGAATTTTCATTTTTGGGGAACTATCCCTTTAAATAGCACATAGTCTTCCTCTACATGTCCCTCTTATTCACATTCTTTTTTCAGACTTAAATTCTCATTGTTCACTTTCTCTCGGTACACTCTGTTTGCTCCATCTGTCATCAGGCCCACCTCCTATCACACGTTCACAGAAAGGAAAACAGAGTCTCCCTCCATCCCTTCATATGTCTCTCCTGCCATTCCTTCATCCATCTCAGAAACTCTGGACTAGTCAAAATAATGCTATCGCTAAGGAAAACACTGCCATGAGGAGGTGCCACAGCAACAGGCGATGACAGCGTCTGCTCGCACATTCCGCCCGGGAACTATCAAGAGGGACCATCTTCACACACACATACATACATAGTCAAGCATCACTAAAACTAAAGTACACAGTCAGTACCACTCCAGTAATTCCCTTCAGAGGCAAAAATCATAGAAAACCACACATTAATCCAAAAAGGGAAACAGTTTCAAATGCGAACATCACAAACAAACTATATGTTTGTGTTTGAATTGTTTATGTGTGTACTATGGAAGTTCAGAGATCAGGAATGTTGCCATTTGGAAATGAATAAACGATGAGAATTCTGATCTGTAACGGGATTGGTATCTAGTCTAAAAGGATTCAGTGACACCAACAACCTCAAAAACAAACAAAATCAGACCTTGCTCAGCAAAACAGGTCAAGGTTTCATCCTACAATCACGGTTTATATTTCAGAGACCTCAAACACAAGCAAAATAAGAATCTTAAGTGTATACTTGCGTAACTATGTCATTTTTATGCTAACTACCCACCACCTAAAACATTTCATTTCTTTCTTTTTGGGTAACAACCGCACTTCATCTAACAGTTCCAGTAGCCAAAGCCATTTTATGGTTTGTCCTAGTCAACAATGTCACCAAGCAACAAATCAAGCACAGCTTTGCTTTTATTGTGCAAAAACATACAATGTACCCACTATAAGATCGGTCTCTCACAATGAGACTATTTCTGACCTGCAGCACTACAATATTCTCAAAGTGCATAAAACTAACAAAAACTTGCATGACTTCTAAAGTTCTACTTGTTTACAGTGTAAATTAGAATATATTTAACTATTATTATTGACAGCGGTAGAGAAAATTATTATTAGCACCCTTTATTCAACAATTAACATAACACATGTAGCAAACCATCAATTCTAAAATCAACAACAACAAAAAAAATCCCTCTGACAAAAGCTAAATCTGTAAAATGCTCCGTGTTTGTTTCCCAGAAATAGATTTAATTGGTATATACTGTATAGCCTATATATACACCTTTACACTAAGTGAATTTTTTATCTTATGGAGATCACATAAACACATTAATGGATTATTATAGTTGTTAATTTGACACATACTTGTGTTCAAATGCTTGATTGCACAATAAATATCACTGACGTTTATGAGATCTCAACTTAAACTCTTTGGCTAAAATGGAAAACAAAATGTTCTGACGTCAACAGTCTCTCCGGCATATTCTGCCTCTTTCAAAGAATGGCTGAAAGAGAACCACTTCAAAGAATGGCCAATATTAAGTAACGCCTGGAGTTTGTTAGAAGCTAATTGACAAAACCTGAAAAGCTTTAGAAGAAAACTTTGCGGTCTGATGAGTCTAAAGTTCAGCCCTATATCCTGAAAGCAAAGGACTACGTTAGACATACACAAAATACAGATATCCAAGAAACACTATCGCTACTGTCAGACTACATGATGCTCTGAGTTACTCTTCAGCAGGAGCAGCTAGAAGCTTGTTCTCAAGAACAGCATTTCTGGAGTTAACTACTGAAGGTACAAAACATTCCAGTGTTTTAAATAAGATTCAAATCCCAAGAATGGGTGGCCTTCATAAAAAGCTTCATTTTATGTTCCTAGAAACCATTTCTGTGATATAATCTTGCTGAAAGGTCCAAACGGTGGCCAAGTCTGAACCTCCTGGCAGAAGCAAGCAGGTTTTGGGCAGCAGTGGTAAAACTTACAAAAAAAAAAAATACAGTGACAATGTTCACGGAATTATGGGATGTCATTTTGGAGGCTGCATGTTTTACAGGTCACAACCATATATCATTATAATATAACCTATCTGAACAACTTAAACCGTATATTAAACAGTACGTTGCACTGTAAATATACTGATAACCACCATAATAAAACAAGTGGTAAAACAGAAAGCCACATGATGACTTCAAATTCATCAAAATTGGTCTTTCTGTGAACAGAGGCTAATAAATGTGCATAAAAGAGTGCAGTGTTACCCACAAAAAGGCAAAACACCATCAGAGTAACACACAAGGTTATTACAATAATGTAAATATTACCTAAACAATATAAAATGTAACATAAAACACCATAATGTGCATAAATAACAACATAAGTCTTAAAATATATATATTATTTAATACTTAATTTTCATATAATTTTTATGGTAACACTTTACAATAAGGTGCATTAGTTAACATTAGTTAACTACATTACACGAACTAAGAATGAACTATACTTCTACAGTATTTGTTAATCTTAGTTAATGTTAATTTCAGCATTTACTAATGTATTATTAAAATCACAACTTGTGTTTTTTAACATTAGTTAATGCACTAACATGAACAAACAATGAATGACTGTATTTTAATTAACTAATATTAACAAAGATTTAAAAATTGTGTAATAAATGTATTGTTCATTGTTCATTCATGTTAGTTAATACATTAACTAATGTTAACAAATGGCACATTGTAAAGTGTTACCATTTTTATATCATTGTTTTTATTAATAATTGCAGTAAACCTATATGTAATCGGTTTTCACTGTAGTATTCTCATGGAAACTGCTGTTAAAATTATGTGTTTTTAACAGTGTAGTATTGTGTGGAATTCATTATACAATTCACCTTTGCAAATTTCTCCAGACTACTAGAAGCAAAACAGCCCTAAAGCACCAAAGATCCACCACAATACTTTATTGTGTGTCAGGTGTTTTTCCTTGCATGCCTTTATCTGACACCAAAAATTATGACATTGTATATGGGCAAAAAGGTCAGTTTTGGTCTCATCTGACCACAAGACACAATTCCAGTTGAAATATAACTCCCGGCAAAGTTCAGGTGCTGCAGTTTGTGGTCTGTGCTCAGTAATGGCTTCATTTGTGCATCCTTTCCTAAGCACTTGTTGACACTGACGTGTCATCTAACAGCTGATTTTCAAGTGTGGAATTCTGAGCCTATGACCCCTGGATTCCTCTACGCCTCTCTCATCGTGTTCCTCACTCAGTGTGGGGGCAAAATCCCCACGCATAATTTTCTGGCAAATCTGCAGTTGTTCCAGACTTCTGAACCGTTTTGATTTTAGCCTTTGTGCTTAGCGGTATTTTCAACTGTTAATGTATTCTTTTATATCTGTTACCTGATCTGAGCAGTTCAACAATCATCTGTCACTTCTCTGCTGAAAGCTCTGCGGTTTCACCCATGGTGATGGACAAAGGTATTTTACATGCTTGCAAACTCATATTTATACCCTAGGGAAACTAGAATTGGAGAAAGGCAGCAATACAGTTCTTGGAAACGGAGACCAACTGTAAAGCATAGGATTTCATAACAGCCGCCACTTTGTTTGGCTTTAAATATTCTTAGAGAGCGCCAATAGTTCTGGAACCTATGTTTTGGATGTGCAATAAAATACTTGCAGTGTATTGTATTTAAATAAGGCTACAAACATGTTTGTGCCAAAATGTGACTCATTTGTTTGCACTGACATACAATAATGGACACCAATTAAATTTCTTCATTCTATGTCCACAGGCTGGTCAGGCACCTGAAAGACTCTTGAAATGCAAAGAGACTTTCCCTCTCCTTCCCTCTGTTTGGGCTCAGGCTTTTGGGGACGAAGCAGTTCTCCCTGTCATTTCGTCCTCCATCAGCGGAGGTTGTGGCTTTGCACTTCTCTCTCTCCTCATCACTCTCTCAGTATAAAGAGCTCCAGATGGAGCAGCCCAGCAGCAGCTGCTAATTGAATGGCACATAAAACAATTTTGCCATTGTCTCAGGAAGTAACCAAATCAACAGCACATTTATGACCACTGATGACCAGTTAAACATACAGAGAGCCACTGATGACCAGTTAAACATACAGAGAGCCAGAGAGAGAGAGAGAAACTAATTAGCTGGGCTTACAAAAACACTCATGATATCCTGGAGAGAGCGAGCGAGAGGTTGGTATTTTGTCTGTGGTTGTGGTAGGTAGGAGGTTTTACTCCAGACTTAATGAGACTGAGATAGGGAGGCCATGACTGGAGAGAAATGTCATGGCTGCTTGTTTGGAAGCACCTGGATTAACACTACATTAATGTCCTGAGGTTTATTAGCTGAAGCATAAGGCATAAAAGTCCACATGGATATTCAAGTGTACAGCACACATGTACATAAACCACATGCACTCAACAATAAACACATACAGATTTACATTTTGGAACTCCCATTGAACTTACATAAACACAAGCAAAGGTCAAGCATATTGCTTTAATATTAGATCAAAGAAAAACTTTTTCACATTTTTAAAAGTTAAAAAACTTAAACAGAACCCATATTTATATGGTCAATTACATGTGCAAGCTCTTGCCCCTTGGCACTGTGTTTTAGAGTGGCATGTGTGTATATAATGATTGTCATTGCCTGACCATTCACCAACTTAGTTAAATAACCATTGGTAGAGAAGCTGATTAAAGGGAGTAACAATCTGTTTCTGATTGTAAGCTCTAGCAGTACAATAAAAATCAAAAGGGCTTAAGATGTTATTAACAGATAAAGATATTCTTTGAGCATTTTGCACTTACTTCGAGTAGTTAAGAGGAGTTTCTGAGAGAGAATAAGCTGATGGACATTCAATTAATGCTGTTCTTTTAAACCTCCTATTTATCAAAGAATTTGTAGGGGAAAAAGTATCTCGGTTTCCACAAAAATATTAAGCAGCACATGATATGTTCCTCATACTGTCACTCACTCAAATATTGTGGCTGCTTAGGACTGAGTTAATATCCAATTAAGATTTAATACATTAAATTTATAAGATACATTTTACATGTAAAGCTATTAAATTTAAACGTGTTTTAATTTGTCTAGAAAGAAATATAGAAAGAGATTATAAGTGAGATAAACAAAGGCTGCAAATTACTGTACATTTTCTCATCTTACACTACTGTTCAAAAATGTTTTTTGAAAGAAATTAATATCTTGATTCAGCAAGGATGCACAAAATTAATAAAATGTGACAAAGACTACAAAAGATTTCTTAAACTGATACAAAAGATTTGTCTTAGAAATAAATGCTGTTCTTTTGAATGTTTCATTCATCAAAGAATTCTGTAAGGGAAAAAATGTTTCACGGTTTCCACAAAACTGTTTTCAGTGATGGTAATAAAAGTTTCTTGAGCAGCAAATCAGCACATCAGAATGATTTCTGAAGGATCGTGTGACACTGAAGACTGGAGTAATGATGCTGAAAATTCAGCTTTGACCAGAGGAATACTACACACTATGACCTCATCATGAAAGCTTTTTAACTATTGACTCATTTATTACACACACAAAATCAACAGCTCAGTATCACAGCACATACACACACCAGACCAGTACTCCCATCCTTTCTTTCTGTCTCTTTCTAACTTTCTCTCATACACATCATCTTCCCCATTTCTCCTCCCCTCTCCATCTGTCTGCAGGGAAGACATCTCTATCTTCCTCTGATAAGTGGAGAGGGAAGCGGTGGTGATAATTTATGACATCTTGAGACATGAGAACATTCTCTCAGATAGTTGTCCCCATGGCAACGTGCCAAATGTGGGCGGGGCCTTAGGGAATACTACGGGAACTCTGAGCAAAACACTTGCGAAAGATAATTGGGATCAAGTAGGAAAAAAGTACGGGAAAAAATAGCAGGAGCCAGTGATAGAGCGATAAGATGGAGGAATAAGCTGATGCCTTCATTCCTTCATGAATCACATTTATGGCATTACATTTGCTGATAGCAGCGGTCCCTCCTACCATCTCAGACTTCGTTACGCAGAAATTATGGGACGGCAAACCTTTGTAGTGTGAGCGTTATGCCCACAGCCAGGCCGGAGGTTATTTATTGGCCGACGGAGGAGAGGAAAGGGGGAGAGGGAGAGCGAGGGATGAGGAAAGAGAGGAATGAGTGAGTGTGTGATCGGCTGCAGCCTTATTAGTGTGATTTACAACAGAGCCGCATTAGTTCAGCTTCATAAGAGCCCTAACCCACAAACATACGCACACTCACACACAGACAGAGACAATTACATACATGAAAAACATCATTACCCACTGTAAGTCTGAGTCCAACATTATGGAATTCATTACTTTACTGTTTTACGGCTAAATAAATTAAGCAAGAAGATGTCACACACACACACACACACACACACACACACACTTTCAGAGGAAAGCAAATCTTGAGAAATGTTTCTCATGAACCTTAATGACACAGCATGTTTTAATCTGACTCTCTGAAGGGGGAAAC
>JAFVLL020032332.1:30984-48995 GCA_021397915.2 Tor tambroides | reverse complement strand
GAAGTAGAAGCTTTATACTATATTTAAGGTTTGGAACATTAGTTCTTCATTTCTGACATGCTGTGTTTAAGTATTTGTAAAGAAGACACAAAAGATCCATGATTTTGGTTTTGGGTAAGCTTGTATGAAAATAAAATGTAAGCATGTTAGAAACATGGTAATTGACTGCATATTGTGTGAAAACAACATGCATTGTGTTAATGGTATGGTCACAACAGACGGATGTTGTGCTGATTGCGTTTAGAGTTCTGAAAATGTGACTACAGATTGGATAAAAGGATGTTAGCAATTGAAAAAAACTGTAAAAACAGATCTATCAAAGTACAAAATCAGAATCAACCATTCAAGAGGGCATTAAAACATCTGATTTATTCTCATTAATCTCATTAAGATCATTTATTATATTGTTTGAATCTCCATTAAGGTTTTTTTTGTTTTGTTTTTTTTAAATCCAAAAATAAAAGACTTGCAGAGTACTCAACTCCAGAAAAGAGATGACATTAAAAGTGTCCATAAAAGTATCTCACATTCACATTTTGGGGAAGTGAATGTGAAAGCTCCAAACTTCCCCATTTACTTTGTGTGTGTGTGTTTGGTAGGGGGGTGGTGGGGAGGGTTGCATGTTTATGGAGTGTTTTCAATAAGCCTGTCACGTATTTAAAGTATTTTATTCAAAATGATAGATAGATAGATAGATAGATAGATTTATAATAATAATATAATATGAAAATAAAAATAAAATAAAATGAAAACATGTCTTCCACTGTTAATAACAACGCCAGAAAACATCTAATGTCAATTGAGTTTTGCAAATTAAAATCCAAGTCAAAGAGAGAATAATGCATTTGTCTGTGCTGCAATAGTAGTTGCTTCCTCTAAACCTGCGATAACAGTGCAATGCTTTGATTAAAAAGGGAACAAAAGCTCTCTCAGAACTTCACTTTGGGCGAACGCTGAAGTTTATGACTCTCAGACAATAGCACATGTAAAAAATTTCCCTCTGATTGACTGACTCAAGGCCACAGCATGGCCTATTTACTCCACAACTCAGAAATACAAAAAATACAGTGTTTTTCTTTAACTTTGCTCATACTATTACAAATACAAATGTATTGTATTACACAATAGAACAATGGTGCAGAAACTGGTCTACAGAATCCATGAATAAGATCTCACAACACCCTGAAGCAATGAAAACAGTAAACAAATTATATTTAAGAACAGAAAATTTTCTGTACTTTTATGCAAGCAGGCCTGGAATGTGCACACAATTAATTAAATAATCTTTCTAAAATTGGTCAAATGTATCATCTGTCAACTTTACTCATTAATAATTAAAACATATAATCATCTATGTAAGTGGAGATACACATAAAGCCAAACCATCAACTGGATCATGATTGGCCGAAATCCCTTGACAGTGTCATAAATGAGAAATCATGAGTCGTCGCCACATTTGACCAATCGGAGTCCAGATCCTTCAGTGAAGTCATCTTAATCACTTATGGGCAATACAGGAAATTTAGTCTTTCTCACATCAAGACAGTGAAGCTGAAGGCAGAAGAGTTTTAAAACAAGATCTGACGCATTTGCCCATTTGAAAAGCAATACCACAGTACAGCGCTCTTGTGAAGTAATTTCCACGTTATGCAATATTCTGTAAACAGGTGGGAAACTGTGAGATAGACGCCACGGGAGAAGATATATGAGTGAAGGGCTTCATGTTGCATTACAGAATGGAAGGCTGTGTTATTTCACCTGTAAGTACATGAGAATTGCATTCTGTTTCAAACATTTGAAACTTTTTCAGGCAAACCTGAAAAACTATTTCAAAAGTATAATCATTTCTTTTTGTTTGGCTTTTTTTCTTATTTAGTAAGTACAATTTAGTGAACCTATATATAAATAGGTAAAAAGCAAAAATGGAGAGAAAAAAAAATCTTTTTTTTTTTTTTTTTTTTTTTTTTTTTTTAGTATTTATTTAAATATTTATTTATTTTTCAGTTGTCAGAAGAGTTAATTCCATATGATCCTGATGCTCGGCCGATATATGACTTCTACTCATATCTCAGTACTGATCCTCAGACTCATCCCGGTAAGTTTTTTGTTTTATATATATATATATATATATATATATATATATAGTTGTTAATTCATTGTGTGATGATTCTTTGTCTGCGGTTAAATATCCTGAACTGGTTTGTTCGATCTAAAATAAAATAAAATAAAAATAAATAAATAAAATAAAATAAAATAATATAATTTCCTCAACAACCAGTTTATTCTTCCTTGTTTTTTGTCATGCAAGAAAGTGGATGGGACTACACAAGCATTCACGGCCATCACAGTGAATTTGAGCCGCCTCAAGGAAACCATTTCACTGAGCTACATCCCAGCACATACCGCTATGGAGACGTGGAGTCATTCCATCCATCCGTAGATTCAGGAATGGGAACACTTTTACCTGTAGTTCCTCCACAGGTTAGTCAGCAAACCAGCAAAAAGTATCTATCTATCATCTATCTATCTATCTATCTATCTATCTATCTATCTATCTGTCTGTCTGTCTGTCTGTCTGTCTCTGTCTGTCTGTCTGTCTGTCTATCTATCGCTATGAACTGATTAACTGTGGTCTTTCAACAGAAGTACAGAATTAAAAGGAAATTATTCTATTCAGTAAAATAAGAAAGATGTTAAAGGTGTGGTCATTTTAGTTTAGTTTTGAGTCTGCAGGAAAAAGGAAAAATGTTCAGCTATTAATATTAATTCAGTAACTAACATTGTACTGTAATCAGAGAAAAGGTCTGAAAGAAAGAGAAAGAGAGATGGCAGGATGTGAGTGGAGGAGACAGACTGATTGCTCAACACTGTCTTTTCCTGACTAAAGGCTGTTGCTGCTGGTAGACACATTTACACAAGACATGTGAGCCAAAGACAATCACAGTCAAACCTCTGAATTTGATGCAAACTAGGAGTTTTGAATTTGCTACAGTTTTAAGCTGTTTGAACATACAGTTTCAGACATAAAGCAACTCATCAACACATACCTTGCCAGGAATAATTGAGAAGACTCATATGCTAACCAAACCTGCATTTATTTGATCATAAATGCATTAAAAAGCAGTAAAATTGTGAAGTATTGTTACAATTTAAAATACATGTTTTCGATTTTAAGTGCCGTATATGATCCTTCAGAAATCATTCTAATATGGTTCTTTGCTGCTGAAGAAATGTTTTATTATTATTATTATTATTAATAATGTTAAAAGATTGGGCTGTCTAATATTTTTTTGTAGATGTCTAATTTTTTGGGGGCTGTCTATACTTTTTTCAGATTCTTTGATGAATTTAAAATTTGATCAGTAGCATTTATTTGAAATAGAAAAAAATAGAAATAACTTCTATATTACTTGTACAATGAAAATGATGTGAAATGCTTCTTAAACGGGTCATATGATGTTGCTAAAAAGAACATTATTTTGTGTATTTAGTGTAATGCAATGTGTTTATGTGGTTTAAAGTAAAAAAAAAACATTATTTTCCACATACTGTACATTATTGTTGCTCCTCTATGCCCCGCCTTTCTGAAACGTGTCGATTTTTACAAAGCTCATCGTTCTAAGAAGCGAGGCGTGCTCTGATTGGCCAGCTATCCAGTGCATTGTGATTGGCCGAATACCTCAAGCATGAGACGGAAATGTTACGCCCCTCACCATATTGTGATGCCGTGTCCCGGCGCGACGACACAAAAACAGTAAAACCCATTACAAAAGAGGCATTTGTTGCATCCAGTGGGGACATAATTACTGATTATAATGACTTATACTGTCTTTTTACGCGTCATGTTGCATCGCGCCGCGTAAACATTACCATGTCTGCATTTGTGATTGGAGAAACGACAAACAACAAGCACTACTCTACACTGCTCAAAACTCGCGTTTGAATCGTCAGTGGCAGAAATGTACTTACAGGCTGTGAGTCAAGCGCCAGACTGTCCTTGCAAAGTTGGAATTGCCCCACTTTATAGAAACAGCCTTTGTGTGAGCCAGCACTGCTCTGGAACAGTGTTGTAAATACAACTTAACCACTGATTTCTAGTTGTGTCCTCTTTTGGAAGCCCAAACAAAGTACTTTCGCTTTCACAACGAAACACAGCGTCTCCAGGACATGGCGCCAGCGGCAGCAACAATACTGCAGCGAGAATAATAGTTCCGCCTTCTTTCTTTGCGTATACATTTGGGCGGTGTTATGAAAATCTCCCCACATCATGACGTAGACATGTGGGGGCGTGTTTGAACGAGCCGTTTTAGGTGGGCGTGGTCGAGTCTTCATTTTTATAAAGATTATCTCTTTGGTTTTGAGACTTTAGTCTTTGCAACTTCAGGGATCTTATCTTTGCACAATCAGCTTGTAACACTCCAAAGAGAAAGGAAAACTTGAAATTGCATCATTTGACACCTTTAAGCAGCAAATTAGCATATTAGACATTTTTGAAGGATCTTGAAGGATTTTGAAGGATCATGCGACACTGAAGACTGGAGTAATTATGCTGAAAATTCAGCTTTGATCACAGGAACAAATTACATTTTACAATATATTTCAAAACAAACACACACACACAATAAACACATCATAAAATTAGGCTTATCCATACAATTTAGATTCCATTATTCCTAAACCACTTAAGCACAAACTTCGCCCACATACATTTCTAAAGATTTGATTGGTCATGTAAATCACAGTGCTGAGTGCTTAAGTAATGCTTAAACATATGCTAACCTCTAACCCTAACCTAAAGCCTAACATTGCATCTAGTTGTGTCTAGTTGTGACCATGCTTGTGCTGTGCCTGAATAGCTAAATGCTGTCTATGCTAATAATGTCAAAGAAGTTCTAAATCCATTCGTACTGTTGTCAGAAATATCGCAAGTGCGTGCATTACAGAAATAACACTGGGCTTCAGTTTACCGTCAGTGTTGAGCTGCATCCAGTGTCGACAGTATCATTGATAATAATGGGTTCACTTTGATTTTCTAACATTGCGTTTTTTTGCTGTCTGTGATCCACCAATGATTTTTCAGAGCCCTGAAGACAGTTGCAGAGTGGAGTTTACGCTTAACTGGTTTAGGAAACAAAATCACACCAGTCATATGATAGTTTTGTGTGAATGCACCAAAATAAAAATCGTTATTCACTGAAAATCTTCTTTTCTGCTATAGCTCTCAAATCTCCTTTGCACCCACGTTTGATTCAAATATGTGTTGTGCCAGATTTGATGTCAAAATTCATTGGTTCTCGTTTGCCCAAGAATTGCCAACATCTAAATGACAGTTGCTCATGCAACACCAGGAGAATACAGAAGTAATGAATAAATTAGCATTTTTGTTCACATAGTTGGAAATATGTTTTTTGAACCAATCACCTGAGCCGCCACAATGTGACTAATTGGCCAAAGTAAAATGGTGTCCTGAATTTGATTGGCTGTCGGCACCGTTAGAACGCACAAAAAAGCACACAGGCTGATGTTGTTGGGACTATCTTGACCCTTGATCCCTTGGTCTAGTGCATCTTGGCACAGCGTGATTGAATATAGGCAAGCGTGAATGAGATTTGAGAGTTAAGGGAGGGCAGAATTTTACAGCCAAGCAACTGCCATTGAGATGAATGCTAACATACAGCATAGCATCAGGTAATATATGCATTTATCTCTTTAAATACGTTTAAACTAAGTGTAAGTTAATATAAACTTTCATTTTAGATACATCCCACCGAATTTAATTAAAAAATAAACAGACCATATCAAAAGTTTACTAATGCACTAAATGTGTTTGTGAGATTCTGCTGATAGAAATGAAACTTTGTGGTTCTCTGGCATGATTTGGAAGCAAAACGTGATGAGCACTTGATTTGTAAATCATTGTGTGTCCCTTTCTGTTGACACTGAGCTTTTGTACTTCCTCTTTCAATGTAAAGTAATTCTGTGGTTTCCAAGTATTTGATATTTATACAAGATCATGCAAAACCAGCATTTTTATGCTTGAAAATAAGTGTGGGGGAATGTCCGATTGATACACTAATCACAAAACATTGCCTGATCATTTGCATTTGTTTGATATTTTGCTTTATATTTTGAATTATACAATATCCAATGAAATTGCAATTTAGACAACAGTCTCATAACAGTTTGGAACTATTGCACGCTTTAGCAAATTAATGCCAAATTCTCTAAAATCATGAAATCTCATCTGGACTTTTTTTTTTTTAAAACCTGCTCACCTCCCACTGAGGGTTAGGTTTAGGGGTGTGGTTTCACTATTTCTATTACATATTGTATATTTTCAACTGTTTTGGAAAATGGTGACCTGCTCATGCCCAGTGAGGAGTAGTTTCAGAGTGCAAGTTAACACTTTTATATTAAAAATGTCATGTTTTGCAAACTGTTTGCAAATTCTTATGCAAATTCATTTTGGTATAACCTGCTTCTTCAGCTTCAACTTAAATTTGTTTCAGTCCTCACAGACAACTTTTCACAATAAATAAAAATAAAAACATACATAATGACCGAAAAAGGTGTAGGCCGAAGGCTTTGCTTGTTATGCCTACCCTTTATACATATTTAAGGTTCATCCCTTATCCCTATTAGCACACAATACAATATATATAATGTGTTTTCATTCAAAATATGTTTTGTTCTGTTTAATATTACAATGGATTTAGACATTTTTGTTTTTACATAATTAATATGTGGTTTCCAACATAATTTATGATCTATGGCATTATAACACCCCAAAAATTATTTTCATACACTCTTTCTATTTCCTCATTATTAATCCTTGTTTTAGCTTTGTGATTACTATCGATTGCTTAATATTATAAACTGTGTTTTACTTAAATTCAGTGAAAATCTATTATCATCAAACCATTTTTTCAACTGTATTCAGAAGCGGTTTTAGTCCTGACAGATCCAGGTTTGCATGTTCTCTCCCCTTGTGGGAGGGGGTTTCCTCAGGGTGCTCTGGTTTTCCCTGCAGTCCAAACACGTGCAGGTTAGGTGGATTGGATACAGTTAACTGCCATAGATGTTGTGTCCTAATTCTGAGAGTTAGCGCACTTCATAAAAAAAAAAAACAAACTTGGACTGAGTTGGTTGATAGCATTGATTGCTTTGATTATATGACTTCATCTTTTAGTATAAGGAGCCACAGAAGCATTAAGGCAAGACTGATGATTATTGGTCTATTTCTACAGTATACTTACCTCCCCCACCCACTGTATCAGCGGTCCCCCGTCCCCCACTGCAGTACTGATGAAGAGGACCCCGGGGGACGCAGTCCACCCTTTGAGGTGTCCGAGGGCGAGGAGGACAACGACAGACATCCAGGCATCTCCAGCACTCTATCAGGTGAGCTACGAACATAAAGGTGTTGAGTCCAAGACAATATTTTCATGGTCTTGGTCTTGTCGTGGACTCAACCTACTTAAGTTTCAGTTCAAATGAACTGGTTTCAACTGCTATAGCATAGTCAGTGTTGGGGAGTAACTAGTTACATGTAACGGAATTACATAATTTAATTACAAAATAAAAGTATTTGTAATTAATTACAGTTACTAAGAAAAAAATGTGTAATTAACTTAGTTACTTATGAAAATGTTAAGGATTACAAAGGGGGTTACATCTGATTTTTTCACACACACTCCCACATACAGATTTAATTGATTTCTTTCATAAATTGCAGTGACTGCTCTAAAATATGAAACACCAATGTTTCAGAAGTTTATAACATGCTTATCCGATAACTCTTATATTTCCTATATGGCTTTATATAAATGCTTTATTTTTTTTAAGATTAACTGTTTTTTTTCCAAGGCATTGTTAGATTCCAGTGTTTCCTGTCATAGCTATGCAAAGATTTGATTTCAAAAAACAGTATCATAAGCTATTAACCTATTTCTTGTTATGATTTTAAATCTGTATTTAAACTATTGAATGATTTTAAAGTAAGTCTGATTGTGTGGTGGCTGTGCTTCAAAGGGGACATCGGATGCCCATTTTACACAAGTTGTTATGATTCTTTAGGGTATTCTTGAAATGGTCTCAGTGGTCGTGTAAAACAACACCCTTTTTACCTTGTCAAAAACAGCTCTGTTCACAGCGACTCATTTCAGTGCATAACTCTTTACATGCTAATGAGCTCTGCTCACCCCGCCCCTCTCTTCTGTGGAAGAGCAAAGGCGATTCGCAAATAATCATAAACAATATAGTGCGAGACTTACTTCTTCTGGAGGTGCAGCTGGATCATGAACAATGGGTACTGATCCATCCTTGAGTTTTAACTTTTTAACAAAACCTGCCTTGCATCGTCCCTCATTCAGAAAGCAGTCTGGAGTAAAATGATTTGCGCAGCCAGACATAAACGAATTACGTGAAAGTGAAGTGACATGTGGCCAGATATGGTGACCCATACTCGGAATTTGTGCTCTGCATTTAATCCATCCAAGTGCACACACACAGTAGTGAACACACGCACACGCACACGCGCACACACACACACACACACACACACACAAACACACACAAACAAACAAACAAACAAACACACAAAACACAACACCGTGAACATACACCTGGAGCAGTGGGCAGCCATATTGCTGCAGTGACCAGGGAGCAGTTGGGGGTTTGGTGCCTTGCTCAAGGGTCTCACCTCAGTCATGGTATTGAGGGTGGAAGAGAGCGCTGGTTATTCACTCCAAAATCAAAATGGCTTGATAATTAATAAGGAGTGAATTTTTATCATTGTAGGGTTGTTGTGTCCACACATTGCTAAGACACATTTATATGCAAATGAAGACATTTTGCATCCAATGTCTTCTTTAAAATTGAATTATTATAATCTTAATTCAAGTGATGAAGGATTTCGAAAGTCTGACAGTAATCAGTGTTGAGTACTGCTGTAAGGTTAACCCTGCCTGGTTTACATGTTTGAAAATGATTAACAGTTGAAAACATTAGAAATTTAGAAAAGTAATCAAAAAGTAACCAGTTACATTAACAAAGTAATTGAAAAGTTACACTACTTGTTACATTTTAAGTAGGGCAACTTGTAATCTGTAACCTATTACATTTCCAAAGTAACCTTCCCAACACTGAGCATAGTACAGTTGCACTCTTATTATTTCTGTAGCATGAATTATTACAAGTACATTGCCAAAAATGTGACCTCTTTAAACCTTCTAAAACGTCTGGCCCCATAAACTCCCATAAGGTAATAAACAGCAGTTCACTACTGCTATCTAGAGATCTTGGTTACACTCCCATTAGAGTATTAGCAGACTGTTGTGTTAAAGTTGACTATCAAAACAAAGTGTTACCTGGATCTTAAGTTGTACTTAAACCTCATTTAACGTTTATTTTCGAAAAAAGAAATAATTAGTATCAAAAGTGGCGAGCTGATGGGATTGTGTGCAATCTAGACTTTAAACTGAATGTCAACTTCTACAGGAAACAAACGGAAAGTGCGTCTCTATCAGTTCCTCCTGGACCTTCTGCAGGACGGAGACATGCGGGACTGCATCTGGTGGGTGGACCGAGAGCGAGGCGTCTTTCAGTTCTCCTCCAAACACAAGGAGACACTCGCCGGCCGCTGGGGTCAGCAGAAAGGCAACCGCAAACGAATGACATACCAGAAGATGGCCAGGGCCCTGCGCAACTACGGCAAGACCGGTGAGGTCAAAAAGGTCAAGAAGAAGCTCACTTACCAGTTCAGCAGCGAGGTGATGAGGAGGATGACTACAGACAGGAGGCAGTATCATCACTGACACTCTGGACACAAAACATTTCTTTTAGATCCAGTGTCTCTTGCCTACAGTATTCACAAATTCTCTCCTGCCATTGTTCTGCAGCAGAAAATGTAATCTCAGGGATATGTAATATATTTAGGTAAAATAGGGATATGTTATATTTGAGTAGCTGACAAATGGACATGGACAAAAGACATTTCTAAGGTTAAAGTTTATGTGTTTGTAAAAGAGTACATGCTTTCATGTTTTGATGCTGTATCTGGCCACTATTTTTTCTGTTTTCACTTTTAAATCAGCTTGATTTTACTATAGTTTCATTACAATTGTCCAGTTGTGTGACAAATGAATTTTAAAACATATAACAGTCTCTCAGTTAATACAGTTATGAAAACTGCATGCAATAATAACACAATTTTAATAATGTAATTCTAATAATAATGTTACACTTATAATAAGAACATGTCAGGACATTCAGGACATTTCAATGTATTCAGCTATTTTGACACATTTTGACTTCCATATGCTTCATCCACACAAATAAGTAAAGCTTTAACTTATTTTATGCTTATTAATGCTAAAAATCTGTCTTTATATTGGGCCTATGTGGAGTTGTCACACCGCTGAATAAATGAACCTGGAAGTCCTCCTTGAAAATAGCTTATTTACTTGCTGTTGGGATCCGAATTAGCAACAAAGATCTTTAAGAGATTCAAGACTCACAACATGAGGAGCATGTTTGAAAATATATTTAAATAGTATTTCTTACTGTTAGTATTTACTGTTCCTGTTAGTTTAGTGTTTCTTACTAAATAGTATATCTGTTCTGTTCATTTTGACATTTCTGGATTTCACAATTTGTGATATAAACAGCCAAAAACTAAAACACAATTAATTAACTGTTATAATACATGTGCCGTTTTATTACAACGCTGATAAATCACATTTCTGTTTTTGTTGATGCAAGTACACAATCAGTTTTCCTGGGTCATGGTAATAATTTGCCGAATTGGTAGGCCTGGTGATACTAGTACATTTCTACTACGAATTATACTTTAAATTACTTTATCAAAAATTATTATTTGGCAGACCATGATAGGAACTGACAATCCAAAAAGTTATATTTCCAGTAGTGACAAGAATTAATGTCTCATTTAATGATGTTGCTCTATGCTGCCACCCAGGGGACCATGAACAACATGCCCCACATACAAAAACAATAATTGATTCTCAGAAATTGTGATTTTATTGCTCTCTAGGGCTTTTCCAAAGTTATTTTCATCATTTAAAAAATTGTTTGAATTTTTATCTTGAAGGATTTGGTTTCTGTTTATAATAGGGAAATAAATGGCAGGCAGAAAAAAAAATAAGAGAGCAAAACAGAAACCAGAGAAATCAGTAAATGATAGTACTGTCTTTTGATTTGTGTATGTAGAGTTAAATAGAAACCGAAATGGGATCTGAGTACACAATTTACCAGACAAAGCTACTAAAGCAACAGAGAGTAGAAATCATAGACAGACTGCATAGAAAATGTGTGCAACTTTTTACAAATGTATTATCACATTGTTTTTGTTCAGTTCTTAAGTTAACAGCTGTTTCAAAACAGTAAAACCTAAAAACTAGATGTACGTAACAGAGGCTTGTGCTGTAGAATTGAACGTCAATGTTAAAACAGAGGCATAAGAAAATATCACATGTGCAGTATCAGTGTGTACTGCTGAAAAAGGACATTTTGTCATAAGTGTTATATTATGCACCAGAAAATTCAACATTTTGAAATTTCACATAATCGTATAATTCCCTTATAATGTTCACACACCGACAACAAGCAACAAATCACCCTCTAACGTCTCCATAAGTATAGAATAATTATCTTTAGACAGATACAAATATTATCAATCACCAGAGATTGAAAATAAGCTAGATCTCCACCACATTAGTGTAAATAATGTATATCTTTTCATATCTGCATTAGGTTATTAAATGCACCATATTTAATGTAATATACAGCGCCCTCCACTAATATTGGCACCCTTGGTAAATATGAGCAAAGGTGGATGTGAAAATAAATCTGCATTGTTTATCCTTTTGATCTTTCATTCAAAAAATTCACAAAATTCTAACCTATCATTGAAGTAAAACAATTGAAAGTGGGGGGAAAATCTCATTGTGAAATAAATGCTTTCTCTAGTTCATATTGGCCACAATTATTGCAGTGTCCTTTTCCCAAGATAGCAGCCCTGAGTTTTCTCCTGTAATGCCTGAAGAGTTTGGAGAAAACCTGATAAGAGATCAGAGACCATTCCTTCATGTAGAATCTCTCCAGATCCTTCAGATTCACAGCTCCATGACGGTGCTTCTCCTCTTTAGTTCACCTCACTCGTTTTCTATAGGGTTCAGGTCAGAGGACTGGGACAGCCATGGCAAAAGCTGCATTTTGTGCTCAGTGACCCATTTTTGTGTTGATTTTGATGTCTGTTTTGGATTATTGTCCTGATAGAAGATCCAACCACAGCCCATTATAAGATTTCTAACAGAGGCAGTCAGCTTTGATTATATATCTGTTGATTTTTGAGAGAATCCATGATGCCGTGCTTCTGAACAAGAAGTCCAGGCCCTCCGGTAGAAAAACAGGCCAACAACATTAAAGATCCAGCAGTATATTTAACCGTGGGCATGGGGTACTTTTTATCCCTGTTTGTACTAAACCCATCTATGGGTTTGCTGCCAAAAAGCTCTTTTTTTTTTTTAGTTTCATCTGACCATAGAAGCCAGTGTCATTTGAAGTTCCAGTCGTGTCTGACAACTGAACATGTTGGATTTTGTTTTTGGATGAGCAAGGAGAATTTTTCTTGAAACCCTCCTGAGCAATATGTGGTGATATAGGGGCTATTTGATATATATATATTTTTTAGGCTTTCTGACTCCAAAACTCAACTAATCTCTGCAATTCTCTAGCTGTGATCCTTGGAGAATCTTTGGCCACTCAAACTCTCCTCCTCAGGACAATATGGACACACGTCCTCTTCCAGGCAGACATGTAACATCTTTAGTTGACTGGAACCTCTTGATTATTGCCCTGATGGTGGAAATGTGGATTTTCAATGCTGTAGCTTTTGTCTTACAGCAACTTTCTATTTTGTGAAGCTCCACACATCAGAACTTTATTGTTTGGTTTTACTCCTTGTGATGGATGATTAAGGAAATTTGGCCTTTGTTTTCTTTATATTTATAATCCTTTGGAACAGGAAGTCATAGCTGGGCAATTTCATGCTCCTAGTCTCCCTGGTATGCTAAAAAAATGTAAATAAGAATGGGAATATACTTCAGAGATATTTACTCATAAGAATTTCCAGGGTTCCAATAATTGTGGCTAGTATGCATTGGAGAAAACATTCATTTTATCATGAGATTTTCTCCCCATTTTCAATTGTTTTACTTCAATGATAGGTTAGAATTTTGTGAATTTTTTGAATGAAAGATCAAAAGGATAAACAATGCAGATTTATTTTCACAGCCACCTTTGCTCAGATTTACCAAGGGTGCCAATATTAGCGGAGGGCACTGTATATTCCAACTCTTGTTCATTGTGCTGTCATTTAAAAATCTACAAACACTGCTCTGTGTTGAGGTCCGGCTAGAAGGACTCCACAGTGATGGCATTTTGTTGTCTTAAGCAATGAGCACGAAACAGCTTCATGTTCAGTTGTTGGCGGCGTCAGCATGTCTCGGCCAGTTGTCTTCCTCAGAGGCTGAGTCAAACTCTTCCTCTGTTTCTTTGGGAGGAGCTCTGCATCACAAACACACACAAATCAACGTTTATTTTCCACATTCTTAGTTGGGGCTCCAGACTCAAAAACTGACTAGGGAGCCACTGGTTCCTAAAACATGTCCATGCTTCATGTGAATGCATGTTGAGGATGGAATTGGCTGAAGATTTAAAAAGAGATCTGAAGATCTGAAAGGATTGGACTGATTCAGGGCAGATTCATTAAAAGAGCCAGCTCCAAAACACACTTCGTGTAAAATAAAGATGGCTAATCTCTACATTAGCCTCTTCAGCTTTGAAAAACTGTAAAAACCTGGCTGTACCTAATGTAGCATGGTCCACACTTGCCCTGGACCACCTCTTTAGTCAGTTCCACAGCAATGATGTCAGATTGAGGCACCTCAAACATGGGCTCCAGCAAGAGCTTCTCCTGAAAGATCAGAGATGGCACACATCTGAGATGGACTAGAAGGATTTACAGCAGGAGTGTCCAGTCCTGCTCCTGGAGGGACACTTTCCTGGAGTGTTTAACTCCAACCCCATTTAAACACACCTGAAGCAGCTACTCAAGGTCTTCAGGATGAATAGAAACTTCCAGACTGGTGTGTTGGGGTAAGCTGAAGCTAAACTCCATAGGAAGTTGGCCCTCAAGAAGCAGGATCAGACATCCATGCCACATTCACATTACATGGTTCAAGTAACCAAATTCTTTTTTTTTTACCCATGTGGCACAGATGGGATATGAGCCAATGTAAGCAGGAAAAAAGTACATGGATTGTGATATTTTCTGATCGGTTTCAGGCCTCATTCATATGTGGAAATAAATCTGATAAGAATCGAATCTGTGCATTTAAGTCTACCACAAGATGACATATTGGATATTCCCCTGTCAACGTCAGTCGTTCATCATTGAAAAAGCGACGGTGGCGAATGACACTGACTCAGGTGAACACTTTTCCAGGTCAGTACCAGCAGTGTTGCCAATTCCACGTTTTTCCAGTAGAATACGGCATATTTTACACTGCCGCAATGGGTTGTTTTTAGTTTGTAGGTTAAAGCGATCTCTCACGCTATTTCGACAGAGGGGGACCCTCATCGAATAGAAAACCTGCCGGAAAAAAAGTGATTAGGGTGGTTTTGATTAGCAATTGTGTTGGTTTTGTTCTGCTGACCTGACCCTGTTTTCAGGTTAGTATGTCATTCCTGGGTTGTTTCGCCCAGTGTACAGTATAAATGCAGATGTCGGATAAGGGTCACTTTTAAAAGAAAATTTAAGATGAAATGTTGGAAAAAAATTGGACAGTCTACAAATTGGAATTGCGCATCAAGACCTGCCTTATACATTTGGCCTTACAGAATTCATGTGCATGATGGTTGAATGAGGTTTTGATTCCTGTTATTTACCATGATGGAGCGGAGACCCCTGGCTCCTGTCTTCCGTTCCAGTGCAAAACGGGCGATTGCCCTTAATGCATCTGGGGTGACATTCAGCTCACACTGGAATGAAAATCACAAAACCAGAAGATGAATAACTAGACTTACTACTGATCTAGCAACAACCGCTAAAGATATGGGTTATCATGATGTTGGTTAGTATGCTTCAGGGGTGTCCTATCCTGCTCCTGGAGGGCCACTGTCCTGCAGAGTTTAGCTCCAACCCTAATTAAACCAACCTGAACCTGTAATAAAGGTCTTTAGACTCACTATAAACTTTTAAGCAAGTGTGTTGGAGCAGTTTGGAGCGAACACTGGACATAGACCATTCAGGAGCAGGACTGGACACCCCTGGTGTACATACAGCAGGGTATACATACTTTATCCATACTGAAGAGGGCCTGATATTGAGGGACCACTGCATTACGAGGCTCTGTAAGAATCTGCACCAGCATCTCCTCGTCCAGACTGTGCAGTGGCACCACCACAGGCAGACGGCCCACGAATTCTGGGATCATGCCGAACTCGATGAGGTCCCGTGCTTCAACGCTCCGCAGCAGCCGGTCCTTTTCCTCGATCTCTGCCATTGCGTCCACTTCTTTCCCTGAGCTGTTGGCCAGATCTGCAGCTGCTGCAGCTCGACGCCCTTTGCCCAGGTTAGAGGGCGCCCCAAAACCAAGATACTGCAGGGGACATGAAAAATGAAATCAGGTAAATGTTGAAGAACCTGTAAATAATTTTATTATACTGTAGAAAAATCACCTTTTCATTTTTCCTACAGCTGATGATCCTGTCCAGCCCATTGAAAGCCCCTGATGCCACAAACAAAATGTTGGTTGTATCCACTTGCACTGTCTCTCCTCTCAACTTCCTGCTGTTCTTCTCTGGAACATTAATGATTGTTCCCTCAAGCAATTTCAGCAAACCCTGAACAGACACACAGGAACATCAACATCCAAAATCTAACAATAATGACAGAAATTACATAATGCAAAAAAGTTAAATTCTGCTCTAGCTTTCTTTTCTGCAGTGAATAACCACATTGTTCTGTTTATCCTACTACTACGTTGTTGGTTTGTATCCTACTTTACAGATTGATCCTTCAAGATTTTCTTAGAAGTAAGGAGTAACTAAGTAACAACAGCTAGCGACTGGGGTACCTCAAGGTTCGGTTCTTCGTCTGCTTTTCTTTTTGATATAAACAATACAGCTGGCAACAATAAGAAAATATTTTTCTACCTTTTAAGTGTAACCTATCTATAACAAGTCAACATTATATTATTCAGCTGGTCATGACAGTAACAACACTAGCTAGGTCAACTACAAATACCATGAAACTATGAAAACCATGAAACTATGAAAACCATGGGATAGTGTTTGATTACCAGCTGAGTGTCACAGACTGCTTACCAGACTAACTGTCCATGCAGATTAGTGCTCTTTAGCAACAAGATCAGACCTTTCCTGTCCCTTCTTCCTACATCTCAAACACAGATTGCTGCAATGCTCTGTTGGTCGGCCATCTGGCATGTGAGATTAAACTTCAACAAATGATTCAAAATGCTACAGTACATCTGGTCTTCAATGAACCACCACACTTCTCAGTCTCACTGCACTGTGTGCTATTAGTTGCCCACATTGTCTAACAAGCTATGCAAAACAGCTTTCATAAATCACAGGACGATTTCATAATCGCACAATTAAATTGGTCTGCAATTATGAAAGTGATTTTACGTAGCTTGTCAGTGAACTACGGCTCTGTGTAGTAAATGCTGCTCCATCTAAAAGCATGTGAAATGAAAGCAGTTCAGTTTTCTGTTTCCTGGAACGATGTGCATTACCGTGGGGCATATTTGGAGTTTCAGCACGAGAGCACCCTCTGGCCTTCGGATGGAGATTTACTACTGATCACAAACTGTGCTTCACTGACAAGCTGCGCATGAAGATCGCATTCGATTAATCATGCAGCCCTATTTATAACTGATCCTTTTTATTTTTTGTTATACAGTAATTACCTCTATATTTCAGTATTGAGTTCCTCGGAACAAAAATTCTCTCACAAGCACATTTCAAGGTTAATCTCACAAGGACATTTCAGTCAAGCAACTGAAACAGATTAACCGGATCTGAAACAGATTAACCAGATCAAGTCCCCATGAAATCAAAATTTACAATATTTATTCCATTAATCCATGCAAGTTAATCCACTGAAAAAAAAAATTTGTTTGTCTTGATAATCTTTATTCAAAATCTGATCATTTGCTTTCACTCTGGAATGGCATTCCTTCTCAGATGATGTCAGATTGACGGCTTGGGCCATGGCTTCTGCAGAACATGCTTAACCACGCCCCTCCAACCGTTAGTTTGCTGCAAGTGAAAGATGAGAGGAGGAGAGCAAAAATAAACTCCGCCCTCTACTCAATATATTCCGTTTCATTTGGAAATACGTCACTACACTAAAATAAAGTCGACAGCAACTTCCAGTTCACGTGGACTTTAAGCTACAGTTATGTGGAAGAGAAATTAGGACCAACTGACCGACAAAATTTCCTGTTGTTGTCCTCACAGCTCCTTAGATTTAAATTTCCATAACCCTTCAAATTGTGCAAACTGAAATTGCGAATAGAAAATATGCCTAATGAAAAAAACATATTTTGCAAAAACACCCATATATCGCAAAAAAGTTATGGTCGGATGAGGTGGTTTTTCAGGCAATTCGAAAAAGGAATATATCGCAGAACTGCAATGGAACATTTTCGCATTTACAGGTCACCTGTCATACATAAATGTCACATGATCTTTCTTTAAGGAATAATTGACGACGGGCCATTGAATTATTAGAGAAATAATGCACACCCGAGGTGTAAGGGCCACTCCGCTTCGCGTCGTGCCCGCATCACCACCTCGAGTAAGGAATAATTGACGACGGGCCGTTGAATTATTAGAAAAATAATGCACACCTTCAGGTGTGCATTATTTTTCTAATAATTCAACAGTCCGGAGTCAATTAT